>JASDQU011310855.1:6013-20410 GCA_032191745.1 Picea mariana | reverse complement strand
TGGTCGAATTTCCGGCCATGCATGGCCGAAAGGTTTAGTTAAGTTACCCAAAGTTGTGTGTTCCATCAACAAATTTCCTTTTTTCGTGCTTTTGTAGGTACGCGTGGGTTGTCTTGGGTCAGCTAGCATGTACACATGTGCAGTAATGTAGCAAGGAGTGTGGGCCTTTATAAAAGGGGTTTTTAAGAAGATTTGTTCAACAGTTTTTTGGCAAAGAAGGAATCTCAGATGGCCTGATGCCAGGTAAGCATGTCTGGTGCAAATTAGGGTTATAATAGATGCCCCCTAATGTGTGAGGTTAGAAGATCATATGATGGCCAAAATACATTAACAATCTTCACCAATGTGATGAACAAGTAAGTCCAGGGACCAAAAATCGAGAGGTGCCATCTGCAAAATAATAATTTTCTCACCGAGGCGGGCATACCCATGCTCGGGATAAAATAAAATCATGGCTACCAATCAAATACACTATAGATCCATGTCATATAACTATATAAAGTGTAGTTGCGAGAAATATACAACGAAGATACATCTTGAAATCAAAAAGATATACATGTAGAGTATCCATCTTCTATAAGTTGATAAGGCCTAATGGCTAGAGATGAGGTCTTCAGATCTCGAGCAAAAACTTCAAAATCTTCAAAACTCAGGTAGGAGTGTAATATGAGTGTATGACTTCACTACCCAGAGGTCTTTGATGGCTCTTCAGTCATGGACTAGAGAATCTTGATGATCAAACTGAAGGCCTCACTGATTTCGAAAAAAGACTTGATTGGATGTTCAGGATGGTCGGGTATGAGGGCAAGAGAAAAACTGCAGAGGGGCCAACTCAAGCTTGGTAAAAAATTCCCTTGGACAATAGCATGACAAATGATGAGACTCATGCAGCATGGCATTAACATAAGTTTATGAGGCAGGAGGCAATGCAAAATATCCATATGTTTGGAAGAATAACCAAATGGAGGAGGACACAACTCTATGTAGTGAGAACAACTTCCTAAGGTATTATTAAATCCCAGAGTTTGATTTGTCTTTTTTCAATAATTTTGGAAAAAGAATAAAAGAATGTTACATTACAAAGGAGGAACGAGTGTTGCAAACATATAAGTTCAGAGTGTAGGGACAAGACTGATGTTCAAAGTAAGGACACTCGGGAAAAATCCTCCAGGGGCCAAAGGTGTCAATACGTAGAGGCAAAGTGCTAAAGGTCTTGCGTATAAGGCATGCTTTAGATGGTTCAGTTGAGAGCAACATGGAGCCGGAATTAGGCCAAAGACATGGGTATGCAAATGAAATTAATAAAACACACAATGTTAACATCCTTCAATGTGAGTTTAACGATCCCAAAGAAGGTAAGCTCGATGGTTTTTCATATTTAGAGAGTCTAAAAAACGTAAAAGGATACTCCACTGGGGTACCTTTTTCGAAGGTATCCTAGTCGGTTCGAAAAAGGCGTAAACTAGCACTGAAAAGATGTCTATTCAAAAGCATTTTAATGAGTGTGATAAAGAAAAGATCACTCAACCATTTTTTCATTTTTAAGGAGTCTGAAAAAAGCTTAAATATGGACTCTGTCAGGAATGTTCTTCTGGACCATTTTAACGTGTGAAATAATAAGGTCACTTGGCGATCTTTTCAATTTTAGGGAGTTTGAAAAGAGCTTAACTATAGACTCCGTGGGGGTTCCTTTTTCGTACATTTAGTCCCTCATGCCTGAAAAAGGGTTAAAATGATACCTGAGAGTACTCTTCTAGAGAGATGAAGTTCCTTAGAGTATACCTTTGTTCGTATAGTTGACCATCCAGACCGAAAAAGGGGTAAAATACTGTCGGACAGACGTGACTTCAAATTTCAGTTTAATGAGTGTGAAAGGCCACAAGATCGCTCAACAATATTTTCATGTTTAGAGGGTCTGAAAAGGGCTTATAAGAAGACCCGTTATGTTTTTTGGGAGTCTCGAGGGTGAGGTCAAGAGTGAAAAGGAATCATGCAAATAAGGCTCAAACTCGTAATCAGGAAAAAAAAAAGGAACCACGAGCCTACATTCATTAGTGACAGCATGGACACCATAACGCAACCAGGATCTACCTAGGGTATCCATGTTTCGGTAAGATCTACCACCAAATCGCGACACTTCTAAAGAAGAAATGATGGTTCCATGTCGCAATCTGATGGGATCGATCCTATGGCAAAGAGATAAAGACAATGAGATACAAAAATCGAGGTGGAAAGCTAACCTACATGCTCAAGTTGATCATTTGAGTTTTTTCCCGTGGACCGTCAAAAGTGACCCAAAACTCCAAAAAATGTCCTAATAACCGATCATACCCTTCCAACGCAACTTTTGAATCACTCTAAATGGTTTTCAATTTAAAGAAAATGATAAGGGGGGCCAAAAAAATGACAAAAAGGGTCCAAAAAGTCTATAAATAGAAGTTGGCAGCTCATTATCATCATTGTTGATTTGGAAATTGACTTTGGAGAAAAAAAAAACCTTCGATAAAAGTGGTGATTTCGGGAGCTATAGTGGATGAAATGACCATCCGTCTGGACCAAGTAAGTATAAATTCTCTCCTCTTGCAATTTAAATATTTATTTATGCTTTTGCTTTCAAGTTTTGGTGGGGTGTCGACCTTCAAAAGGTCAGCCCTAAGTCCACGTGAGCTGTCTTATGACAGGCTGCATGTACATTTGAGCAGAGGAAAAATTGCATGCATGTACACGCGACTGTCATTATTATAGCCCACGCGGACCCCTTTATTTAATGATTTTTTTTTAAAAAACAAGGGTTAACCCTCCTAAACTTGGTGTTTTGTAAGATGTATGTTCACTGGAGGGAAAGAGAGCATGAGGAGGTTAGTAAGTTGGTCGGGGAAGACCCCAATGCTGTGGCTGCCTTAATGCAATGTGGGCCACTCAAGTTCTTCCTATGTCCTTTTTTGTGGGCACAACCTAGGCTAATAAATGCCCATTGGTTGACTATTGGCATCCCAACGTAGAGGCCTTTATGTTAGAGGGGCAGTCACTGGTGCCTACAACAGAGGACATATATTTTTTAACTGGCCTTTCCAGGAGAGGGGAACCAGTCAATTTCTGGACATTTCCTTTGGGGCCTCATAACATATCAAAATTGATAGGACTTTATTGTGAGGCTGGTACATACCGATCAATCTCATAGGTGCCCATAAGAAATATCATGGACTTATCACTGCAGGCGATTGTGTTGCTTATTAGGCGGATGACTAGTTCTACGACTCTACATCAGGCATCCTATGCACAGATGAACTGTGCAGTCCAATGCTTAAATGCACAAATATTTGACTGGAGCACTACACTGCTAGATTGTATGAAGAGGCAGCTGACAGATTGTCGATCACAGATGCAGAGGAACTTCGGGTTCGGGATGATTCTATGCTCTTTCTTCTTTGAAAGAGTTTCGATTTTCAATCCTCGAGTGGTGGTATGAGGACATCATGCCTCTCTTCCTGCGGTTTGTAGATGGACAATGTTACTACCACGATAGGGTGGTGGAAGGACCAATCAGTCCTTTGATGATGATTTCTTCGCTTGGTTGTCGCAATAAATCCCAGTCATAAAGGATTACCCTTATGATGGGATTGATTTCTCAAGAGATCCTGAGATACTGGTGCCTCCTGGCGAGAAGCGAGGAGAGATGGGTAAGTTCGCATCATTTTTTTTTCTTTTTTTTTTTGTGAAACATATGTAATTTTTATGTTGTTTATTTTAATATATCATTTTTTTTATACCAAAGTATTTGATGGATATGTGTCTATTATGTGCAGATGTGGGACCAGTGTGACCTGTGGATTTTGCGAGGAATAGGCATCGTCCTTGGCCAGGGGCCGCACCTGCCGCCATAGGGGGACCAACAACAATAGGAGAGCTTCCAGCTGGTGAGGTTGAGAGGGTTTTGAGACGAGTTGAGAGAAACTTTACCTCACTCACCCGCACAATCCCTATGCAAGAGATTGAGGATCTGGCACCATCTATGTAGCCTCATGTAATGGGGGCACCATGGACGTGGGTCCAATTGTTTCAGCGTTTGGAAAACACTGTTGATTATTACAACAGGGCCCATAGGCCCTAACCTTAGTTAGTCTAATCTTTTCACGTGCCAAGAGCACTACTTGTATATATTTTTTGAGGGCATAAGCCCCATGACTTGTTACTGGTCATACTTTTGAGGCGTTTGCGTCCACCTATGTACTCTGATTATTATGATATTATATATGGATTTTTATGTCTTTTTGTGTCTTATGGATCATATTTGTCTTTAAAAATGTATTTACATGTTTATGTGTATGTCTTTTTATATGTGTGCAAGATGCCAATCTAAAATTTGATTAGCTAGAGTATCTGTAATTTGGTTTAATCTCCTAGGAACATGAAAATTTTTAATATAATCAAAGCTTCGTTCTAAGAGACGCACCCTAAGGAATCGTCGATGTAAAGTCAGATCATGAACATGGTAGACTCTATTTAATTGAGACACAACTAGCCGAGCGTCTAAATAGACCTAGAGATGAGAGATACCAAATGACAGAGCATCACGAAGAAACTCAATAATTGCACTGTACTTAGCGGCATTGTTTGTAGTGTCACCTAAGCATATACCTCCGGAAGATAATAATTGGCCTCGAGGTGTAAAAATTACCCAAGTTGCGGAGGCAAGCCTCTGAGTGTGTCGGCTAGCACCATCTATGTACCCAATGAACACCTTTGATTCACTTGACATCTGCAATAGTGACGAAAGATAACATAAAAAATGACATGTCCATAATACTAAAAGAAACTAGAAAGTAATAGTACACAGACTATACATATGTTACAAAAAGTTACCCATGGTGACCTACCTATGAGTAATACTTCTTGAGGTAGAGTCCATTTTTGGGCTCTGCCAAAGCATTTCCCTCAAAGTCAACAAGACAATAAGCGCCTTTTTTTAGAACCTCTTTTATGATGAAAGGTCTGAACCACATGGGTTTGAATTTTCCTGCCCCCAAGGGGTCCTTATCTTGGTCATAGACTAGGACAAGGTCACCTTCAGAGAAAATCTGAGGAAGAATGGACCGATCATACTGAAACTTGACTTTATGTTTGTGAGCCTCATTGGCTAGGGCCACATCATGAAGCTGCTCATTGAGTCTCTCAAGGTATAGTAACCGTTCTTCAAGTGGAGAAGTATTTAGCAATAACTGTACTTCCAAATTTACGGATGGGATCTGACATTCGATAGGCAAGACTGCTTCCAGCCCGTAAATGAGTTGAAAAGGTGAGAAACTAGTTGCAGTCTTAACAGACGTTCGGTAAGTCCATAATGCTGAGTATAACATCAAATGCCAATTTGACTTGGCTGAGTTGATCGTTCGTTGTAGGATGGTCATAAGAGATTTATTTACAGCTTCCACCTAACCATTTGCTTGGGGGTAGTAGGGTGATGAATTTTCTTGCCACAACCCAAGATTTGATGTTAACTTAGTCATCATCTGGTTCTGAAGGTGACTGCCATGGTCAGTGACAATCTCTCTCGGGATGTTGAACTTTACTATTATTTGGTTGAATAAAAAGAGAGCCTCAGTCTCTCCATCATCTTTAAATGTTGGCATAGCTTCGACCCACTTCGTGAAGTAGTTTACGGCTACAATGATATAACAGTTCCCCGTTGCTGAAGGAGCGTTGCATGTAGTGTAATCAATCCCCCATTTGGTGAAGGGACCAACTGTGATGACAGGAAACATGGGAGGGGGATGTGCCCTCATCTTCCGAGAGAAGATTTGACACGGGTGGCACTTTTTGACCGATTCGATACAATATTTGATTAGTTTCGACTAAAAGTAACCTGCTCGTAAAATATTTTGGGTTGTTGATAACCTAGACAAATGACCGCCACATGCTCCAGTATGGCAATTGTTAAGCACAATAATTGCTTCTTCGTGAGTGATACATCGGTGCAGGATGTAGTCTACACCTCTTCGATACACCATATCGTCAAGTATGAGATAATTCTTGGCCTAATGACGTATACGGTGATGCTCATCATGAGAAGAAGAGGTGGGGCACTTCAAAGTCTAGAGATAGATAAGTATATCTCCATACCAGGGATCCGAAGATGTGATAAAAAAATATCTCCTCTGATAGGCGACTCTTCAGGTACAACATCACCTAAATCAACCGGAAGTTCTAACGTAAGTTCTGCGAAGACCAACGACTTTTTGGATTTCCTTGAAACGAAATCTAGGTCAAATTCCTGGAGGATGACTATCCATCTACTGATATTTCTGCCTATTACCTATTGTGTCAACATGTACTGCAATGGATTCACAACAGCAATGACGGTGGTCTTGCAAAATAGAACATAATGACAGAACCATTGAACAACATGGACTGCTGCCAACACAAGTTTTTAAGATATCAAAATAATTGAGTTCTGGTCTAACTAGGCTTCAGCTCAGGTAATAGATCACATATTCTGAGAACAAATCATCTTCCTAAACTAAGACCATGCCGATGGTTGACTCTGTTGCAGCTAGGTATAATAAGAAATCTTTGTTATAGTTAGGTGGCGGAAGCAGAGGGGAAGTTGTGAGGGCATGTTTCAACTCTTCGAAAGAGCATTGAGCGGCATCATCCCAATAAAAAGGAACGTATTTCTTTAGTAAGCGCATAAAGCCCTTTGTGATCTCAGCATAGTTAGCGATGAAACGCCTTAAAAAAATTGCCTTGCCCTATAGACTCTGAAGTTGAAAGATTGTGCACGGGGGAGGCAACTGAATTATTGCCTCAACCTTGAGAGGATTAACCATGATCCCTGTTGTTGACACTATGAAACCTAACAAATGTATTGACGTTATGCAAAAGATGCACTTGTTTGGATTCAAGCGAATCCGGAAGTAGCCACATCGCTCAAAGATAAGTCGGAGGTGTGTGGGATGATTCATTCTCTTGCGATATCGAGATGATAAATCATCTAAATAGGCCTCGACTATATGCTTGAGATCATGGAAAGAAAAAGACATGCCCCACTGAAAGGTTGCTCTAGCATTTTTGAGACAAAAGGGCATCTTACGATACGTGAATGTACCCCATGGACAAATGAATGTCATTTTGTGCTGGTCTTCAGGTTTGATTTGTATTTGATTATATCCCAAAAAACCATCCATGAAAGAGAAGGCCTCACAACCCGGACATTCATCAATTATCTGGTCGATGAATGGTGTAGGAAAATTATCTTTTGGACACACCTTGTTCAAATCATGGAAATCTATACATACATGAATCATGCCCTGTTTCTTATTGACCAACACAGGATTTGACACCCATTGGGTCAAATGGATAGGATAGATAAAAATGGATTTTAGCAGTTTCTCAAATTCAACCTTAATGGTTGTTGCTTTCTTGGGATTAACTGGATGAAGATTTTTCCAATTAGGCTTGGCATATGGATAAGTTTTGATTTCATGTTCCACTATTTTTGGATCGATGCTTGGCATTTCCTCGTAAGACCAGGCAAAAATGTTGCAGAATTCTTTAAATAGATCTGTGTAGATTTGAATCTCTCTGGGGGAGTAGTCGGCTCCGAGGAAAACATTCTTCATGACACCAGGGGTTCTAGACATATTGATCGGTATGGTTTCAGCGATGGTTTCCATATTACCTTCATCATAAACCTCATGTGTAGCAAGGGATTAATAGGAAAAGACCTATCTCCAGTCATAGTTAAGGTGAATTCTCCAGCTTCGATTCTGCTTGACTCTGAGAGGAAGTATGATATGTGATGAAGATCATCCCAGGGTTTGTCCGGACTAGTCATTGCTTCAATTACTACTTCATCGGAGGGAAAGACTAAGTCTAACGAATCAGTGTCACCGAGAGAACCTTGAGCCCAAATAGGCTCTAGAGGTGGATCTAACTCTTGTGTAGGAGTTGGATCTATATCGACTAAAGCTTGTTGGACTAAAGAGTATGCTACTTCAGCTACGAACAAGGGCATGGACATGCCTGGGTGCCCTGTCCCTTCCATCATGGCCTATGGGGAAGGAAGTATCCACGGATCATTGAAGTAATCCATGTGAAATGAAAAAACTTGGAAAATGTCAACCTTATGGTGGTCGAATATGAATTTTACATTGCCTTGAGGGGGCGGGTAATCGAAGGTACCCATCAAATATGGGCACAAACCAACCCCTACGTTTACTACGCCTGGTTGGGGATTATCAATCATCAAGACCGCGGATACCCCCAATGAAGGGTCAGGTCTGGAGAAAGACAATTGATCAATGGTCACAATCCGGTCCTCGTGTGGAAACAACAAGACCCGGAAAACTGTAGCGACCACTGCTTGCATGGCATAAGTCCAACTCCTTCCTAACAAGATATTTTAGTCGAGGTATGCGTCAACTACTTCTACATCGACGCACATGGTCTTCCCTCCTAACTACATGGGGAAAGAGGGAATGATACCCTTGCATTTGGGTTGTGAGAATCTTTTTTGAACACGCCTTTTGGGATGTGTTTCATTGTTTCGTCCAAAGTCTTCTCGATCTGGAAAGGAATAGATGGGAGTTCGGCTTCGTTGCCCTTCTCAGAAGTTCTTGGTTTACTATATCCATGTGCTCTAGTCGATATAAAAGCATCACCCTTCATCATATACACATTCACGGATGCGGGATTGTTCGAAGACAGAGAGGTTCCTTGACTGCCTCTTTTCGCGCTTGTAGAGGCTTGGGTTAGGTTTTTCCCATGTTGAAATGGATTGGTTAACACGGCAGGCTATTTCTGTGTCACAAACTTTTGGGCCTCTGCAAGCCAAGGACATTGGTGGGTCGGGTGATCTTCTGTGCACAGGTTGCACAGATACCTCGCCTTTCATTTCTCAATGTTGCCCCTACCAGCATTATTAGTGGGTTTCTTATCCCCCTTACCCTTCTTTCATTGTTTTTTCTTTCCTTCAGGCTGTTGGGTGGCCTTTGGATTTGTCGATTGCACTCTGTGTATATCTGATGTTTTAGTAGGGGGAGTAGCCAAAACAGTAGTTTGGCTAGTCACTGTGTGTTGTATAGACAATTGTTGCAATTGCTTCGTTAGTTGCTCAACGGGGCTTTGTTTTTGCTGAACCAACAATACCATCAGCATGTGGTCGAGCTCTCTATCTCATTTTATCAAGTATTGAGCGTATCACATCTCAAAAGATCTCATATAATAAACCGGACTGAGAATATATTAGCTCAAGTTGTTGAGCTCTCATGATGGCATCTTCTTCAGAAAACACTCCCAATGTCTTGACGTCTTTGGATAATTGTGGGACCAAAGACTTAAGGAACCACTTGAGCAAGAATGTTGGTGGGACTTGCACCTTAATTAAACTCTTCCAGCATCTCCATTCTCAGATGTGATCAGATATATGGTCTGCTTTTGTCTATGAGAAATTGTCTAGCAATTTTGTGCCAGCATCGTATCTCATAGGTAATTGGAAATGGTTTAGGAAAGCCATTGCCAATTCTTCGAAGGAAGAGTATCTTGAGCGGTCAAGCTCAATGTACCATTTCGTGGCACTCCCAATGAGAGTACGTTGAAACAATCAAAACTGTACGGATTCATCTTTCAACGAGTTAGATGAGAACCAAAGATGGAAGGTGGTCACATGATCTCCTGGATCTTCATTAGGCTTGGCTTCGAACTTTGGTATGTCCGAAGGAAACTTCGTTGGCATAAGGGGCCAACACAGATCATGACAGATAGGGTCATTCAACAACCTTGTTAAGTATGGCAAATGCAAAGTTGCCTGGAAAGGTAGTTTGGGTTGTTGGTGATAACCATGGAAAAAGGGACCTGTAGTTTGACTGGCACCAGGTTGCCAGGAAAAGTTCGATTGCTAGCCTGGGTTCTGGTAAAAACCATGGCCATGACTAGCATATCGGTTCTATGTGTGAGGACACATCATCATCTGATTCCCAAAATAGGACGTAAATGATTGGGCGTGCATTACATTCGGAGGACTTTGGGAAGGGTTGCCCCATGCTGATCCCATGGGGATAGGCATAGTACCTTGTCCGGGGTTCCATTGGTTATGAAAATAATTTCCCCATATTAGCATTCTTGACAAGGGAACTGATCCCTGCCAAGAATTCCAAGGCCTTGATGTGGAAGAAGTTCCTGGGTTTTCCCCCTATGTAAGAATAGTACCCTGCATAGGAATAGGTTGTCCGTAACCAGGATTGCCTCCATTTGGGAAAGTAACTGATGAGAAAGTGTTGTTACCAAATGCACTGAAGAAAGAAAATGGTGTCGAACCTACCGACATATTATGCGAAGGTGGTCCTTGACTCCCTGCTCCAAATAAACTATGTTGTGTAGGTGGCCCGGCGGACTGCTGGTGGGTACCACCGAGCAAAGGGGACAAAGGAGGTATATGACCTCCCCCATAAGGGAAAACGTTAAAAGGAGTTGAAGTGCCCCTCATTTGGCCTTGCAAAGGAGCGTTAGAGCTCCCTTCCCACAGACCTAAAGTCTGTGAAGTGGAGTAGGAAAGTACAGGACTTGTACCTAAGCTAGGAATCTTGTATGAGAACAGCGGGCCTATCGCATTAGGTGTGAAAGGGGATGTGGCCATTGCCATAGATGGTATCATACCACTATGCAAGGTGCAGGCAGTCGAGACCATGGTGGCTCGGACTAGTGACGGTGGGTTAGGAGCTGGAAACTCTCCCGTGGTGACAATTGTAGTGGGAATTGAAGAATTCCCAGAAGGAGTGACAACATTTTTTTCCATTGCTACGTGTGACACTGTCTGACACTCGTAAGGGTGAATCGGTATGATGATGGGTGCCTAAAGATCAGTGGTTGGAGTTTCAGATGGACCAAGAGATTTTTCCCCAAAGTCTAAAATGGTTTTTTTCTCCAAATGTTGGTCGGGTACAATTTCTTGTGACCCGATCGCTTCAAAAGACCCTTGTTGGTCTAGCTTTCGCCTTAGTGGTGGTGAAGGTGGCTCTAGTGTAATCGGTGATAGACCCAAAAGCCTTCGTGACCGGTGGAGCTCATGATCCTCCACTATGTGAGAAGATCAAAGACACCCTAGGAATTTTTATTCGTTCAAAAAAAACAACACACACTAAAAAAGTCCCTCCAAGATAAAACTAGCAAACATTAAACTAATTGGAAGAACAGTTACAACAACCAACACTAGAGAAACTTACCGGTGCAAGTGAAAATTGAACATGGAAGCACCCTCTGGGTATGCTCTACAAAGCATGGCCTGATGTTTGTCCTAGGTACCATGGTATACCCCCACAATCACCTGTGTATGTCTCTAAAAATATAGGCAACTAGGTTTCCAGTGCGCGAACAGTCACCAGGCGGGTACAGTCGAAAGTCGGGTAGACCACAATGAGCAGGGTATCGAACCTGAAACCTATCAAGGGTATTGAAGGAAAGTGGTCCAGAAGACAACTGAGGACCTCGAATAGATTCAAGACCCACAAAGCTCTGTCGCAAATGCAATCGACGGAATCCCAAGACAAGCCCTCTATATGTGTTCTCCACTATGATTGGCCCAACTTTGGAGGGGTTATCTCTACTACCTTTCCGCACACGACCTCGTGTTTAGCCCCTATGTTAGAGGGGTGTCTCGAACAACTTTCACGATATTGGACTTTGAAACTCCCTAACTTAGACTCCAATGTTTGATTTTAATGGCCTTGAAGAGTTTCCTCTCCAACCTAATTCAAGGACCTAACCCTAAACTAGTTGGTTGACCCGACAAACACAAAAAGTCTAATGAATTTTAGATTTAGCGTTAATTTTTATGGATTTTCTTAAGTCAAAGGTTATGAAAGTGAAACCAGTGATGTTTGAAAGATGAAAGCAAAATAAATAGAAATATGGAAACAAAATACCTTCATTTAACTCAAATCTTAAACAACTTTTCAAACTTAAAAATTTTCTAAGATCTTTGAACAGCAAAATCAAAGTAGGATTTCACTCGACTACGAGCTACTTATGATCTAAGTAAACCATCAATAACTTATGAAAGCAAAGACTTTTCCCTGGTTACTAATGCAAAACAACACTTTTTAACCAAATAAAGAAATAAAAGATTTTTTTTTTTTTATCTGAATGCTCACACAGCAAAAAGGAAAAATATCAACAAGTCAAAACCAAGAAAACTTCTGGCCTAAGTGCAGATCACAAAGAGTCAATTTAAAAATCACACAAAATAAAATTAAAATTGGACTCTCACACTTGTCTAAAAACCATATAAAAGAAAATTTTGAGGAAAAATTATTAATGAAAAAGAAATCTATTGATGTGATCAAACCTAAGTTACTGACCGCTATGATAGAGACCCAAAAACCTGAGAGGTATAACTCTTGTCAAAGGAAAGGATGACTGCCTCACCTTCAACAAAAATTTTATCCACAAGCACATTGTTGATAGTTCAACAACAAGTGTGTGCACGTGAGATGTGTAAAGTCAGAGCACGTGTACACGTGTGCTAACCTTATACAGGCCGCGTGTATCTCTGAAACTCTGAGACAAATGAAAGGACAAGCAATCCAGCCCAGGCAAAGACCACTGGTACTGAGAACCAAGATCTCTTGAAGACTCAGACACTTACTTTAACAGAAAAAAGAAAACAATTCAAGGAAAAATTCATAGAACAAACCAATCTGAGGTGAAACCTAAGCTATAGACTGCAAACAACAAAGACTAGAAAGAGTTCCAAAAAACCCCTGAGAAGGACTATTTCTGACAGGGGAGAGGATGACTACCTCTCTAAAAGAAAATTTCTGGAATCATACACATGACTGACACTTCCTCAGATAGCGTGTACACACGGTCTGTGAGAAGGTATGGCACAGTTACATGCATGCAGACCTTATACAGGCTGTGTGTACCTCTATGGGTCTCGGAAAAGAAAAAAAAAAGTAGTCAAGCAAGGAAATAGAGATAACTGGTATGGAAGACCAGAATCTATGTTAGCTCAAAATTTCATAGAAACTTTAAAAACAAGGAATGAAACCAGTTTTTAAGAATACCCAAAAACTATTCCCAGAAACCCTAGAGATCCCCAGTATGGTCGCCAATTCTGTTGTGAGTGGGAAATCCCCCTACAGACTAGCACTTAGGGTTTTATCATGCATGAAGAAAAGACCTAAAGATTCCTACTTTCTACCCTCATCCTAGACCTAATCCTCATTATTCTTAAGAAAACATGTAGTTAAGAATATCAAGTGAGCATACCTTAATTCGGGCGTTTGATATCGATCCTTCTTCATCCTTGGTATCTCTTTGACTGCATCTCTCCTCCCAAGGCTAACCTGCATTCACACAAGACAAACAAAGAACTCCACATGCATTTGATCTATAGATTAATGGGTTAGATATTTAATCAACATGTATGTAATAAACCATGAAAACCTCATATGGTGGGACGAGAAAAGTACTTCTTTATTATTAACTTCAATAAATCAACTTACAATGATGAAGCCGGCCACTGCTCCATGAACCTAGTACTGGGCTCCTCGTCATCTGTCCTCCAACTTCTTTTCTTTATACTTCTCTTTGCATAAGNCCAAATGGGACCCCTAACCCTTCTTTTATAGGCTAGAAGAAGCTAGGTATTTGGTTGAATTTCTGGCCATGTATGGCCGAAAGGTTTAGTTAACTTACCCAAATATGTGTGTTCTGTTAGCAACTTTCCTTTTTTCATTCTTTTGTAGGTACACGCGTGCAGTAATGTAGTAGAGAGCGTGGGCCTTTATAAAAGGGGTTTTGAAGAAGAGTTGTTCAATAGTGTTTTGGAAAAGAAGGAATTTGAGATGGCCTGATGCCAGGTAAGCATGTCTGGTGAAAATTAAGGTTATAACAATGGGGGAGATATACAGTTGAAGGACTTGGGAGGAACATAATTCAAAGGAATGACAAATGGGATTCAAATGAAGTTGTATAGGGATAGTCGACCTCCTAGCACGTAAAAAAAAAAAAATGCATGCAACAACAGAGGGGTTACCACGCAAGACATCAAAATACAACAACCACTGAAAGAAGATGTAGAGAGACAAAAGAAAAACTTCCATGCGCACCAACCAAACAATATAACTATTGGGCATGTGTTCTATTCTTTGCATGTGTGTGTGTGGGTGCATCAAATATGACAACTACGTCTGACGATCCCTCTAGTAGTTCCTTTTGTGTCATGTGTGTTGGGCACTTTTCTAGGGGGGTCCCAGGGGGGGGGCAGGTATGCCCCCCCTTGGTTACACACAACGTTTGGGGCAGTGCCCTGAAATTTTTTTTGGGCGGTTTTTGCTATTTTTAGCGGATTTTTCTTGTTTAGCGGTTTTGTAAATTAATCTCGGATTAAGGGATTAG
>JASDQU011310854.1:23905-39240 GCA_032191745.1 Picea mariana | reverse complement strand
AAGGACACACCCAGTGGATTGAGGATTTTTCCACGCTACCTAAGGTGTGTATAAGGCGGCAACATGCCCCTTTATAAAACAAAAAAAAAACCATTTTAATTTTTTGTATTAGCCAAGTTTTTCTTGACTTTTTGTCGAGTCTGACTCAAACTCTTCCTCTCTTTCCTACCCAAGTTCTCACCAAGTTGAGTTTTCTAACAATGGTATATACTTTGCTTTACAAGCTTATAAGTTGTCTAAAAATGTACATATATGGCAATGCATATGCATGTACAAGTGCCCATGGTCAATCTAGAACACATATATACATCTATATTATTGCAAGTTCTAACAACTAATAAGATATTTCTTAATTTCATTTCATAATTTTAATCTAAAGTTTTTTGGCAAAGGACATATACATTCTACTTAAAGCAAGATACAATATAAAAAGAAATGGAGCCATTTGTTAATTATTGTAATTTTTTTATGATGTCAAGGTAAACTAGATTTTAGGGAAATAAAATTCCATGAAAGATGCTCTAGTCTCATTTTTGTTATTAACAAATTTGTGAGACCATGCGATAAGAAACAAGGAAAACAAGAAAACACCTACTTGTTTATGGTTGTAGCTTTTTCATTAAGCAGAGGTAAAAGATATTTTTTCATGGAAAAATGCCATGTCAAAGGCACTGGCCTCCGTTTTGATGTTACTAAATCTGTTGGACCATGCACCTACAAAAAATATTAGAAAAATGAGGAATAGTCATTATATATCATAATTTTGCTATGAAAAGATCTAGTGATCTAGATGAAAAGGAGGAAGCATAGCCTATCAAGTGCKCAAGAGAAAGTTTTCAAAATTTTAGGTAACAATAAAAGTCAATAATACAACTCTTTGGTAAAGCATATCATCAAATAAAACTCGAATGGTCCTTGTTAATATAATATTTGAAACATCAAGTGATCATCAAAAACGCATGGCACAAATGAGTSAAAGCAACACTAGGATAGTTAGAAAAAATGGAATTAAACTTGGAGAAGTGAAGACAAGGGTTCCTTTTAACTCTTTTTTTGCTTTGASGACTATAATGCARATGAAAAGGAGGGAAATGAACCTATCAAATGCATATGAGGAAACTTTCAAAATTTGATGTATCAATAAATGTCAATAATCGAATTGTACTTCTTAAGATCATATTTGAACATCAAGTGACCATCAAACATGCATGGCATATATGGATGAAAGCCACATTGATATAGGTATGAAAAAATGGAAGGAAATCTAGATGCATAAATACAAGGTTTCTTTCTATTATCTTGTTCTCCTTTAAGGATGGAACCACGATGTTATCACCCTGCATAAGAAATCATTGTAAATATAGAAGCAGCAATCTACACCCTAAAATACATTAAAGCATCACTTAATATCAAAGAAAAAAAATCTTAATAATAAAGAGCATCTATTTAAAGAATAAGATGGAAACTGGACCCACCTAATTAGTATCTTGAACACTCCTCATGTATTGTATTCTAAATCTTAAGTGTCAACTTTTGTAGTTTGTGACATAATGAGTTTGTCCAAAGTCAGTTTCGTCTCCAGTAGAATTTGCTGAATAGTAAATTTGTAACTCCTACATCTAGGTGGCACTTGCAATTTGTAACTCTCACAGAGACTTTTAGGAATACAACAAATAAAGCAAAGAGAGAACCACTATAAAGAGATGAAAAAGGACATAGTGGGGGGAAGAAGTATATGGTGTTGCATCAATCATTTAGAAGGCACGAATACACTACCTAATGATGTAGCCAAGGGAGTGTCTAGGGTTGACAAGGCTTGGTTGGGTAACCCTGAGAGGGCACAGTAACAACCAAAAAAGACTCTCCTAATATTTGAGTTCAATGGAATGAATCTAGTACTATGAGTCTAGACAACTATGCCCACACAAATCAATGTCGCAAAGTATTACAAATGTTGAACAATATCATTAGGACTATGATAACAACATATCAACTCATAACACATTAATTTAACACAACCCATAATATTGCTAGATGACACAAAACTTGAAACTAAATAAAATGTTGTAGATTATACCTAGAATATTGTATCGAAGGTTGAAAAACAACAATAAAATGTTTTTTTTTTCAAAAAATGTGTTATATTAACAAATATTTACAAATCTGAAAACAAAAGCGGAAGGGTATATACAATGGTGTCTTATATCCTGTTCCTCGGTGCTATTAAAGCATAAATAAAGTCAAAGTAAGCTAGGGCATCTGATTCTTGGGCATCCTTACTCTTCCTGCCAAGTATGACAAAAAGATTGAACTAAACTAACCTCATCAGAGAAAACACACTTGCATCGTAGTTTCCAAATAGTAAGCGATGCATTAATTCTAAGGCAATCCCAAATATTGGAGAAAGGAGAAAGCACTATGGATCGTGAGTCGCCAAACAAAATTGCACGTTAATGAAGTTGCCTCTGAAACAAAATTGAGTGGCAATCCTAAACATAATTCCAACAACTTCTAGCAAATTTGTAGTCCCATAAGATATGCTTCATTGTCTCTAGTCAATTACAAACTAAACAAAGACCATCAATCAACTTGGTTTTAGACAAACAAGCTTCTGTTGGCAACCCCCTGATAGGCAACAAACCATGCAAAAATCCATAATTTATAACTGAGACGAAGCAACCAAATACTTTGTAGCCTCTGAATCCACTTGTCCTCAAAATCAAAACAAGTCATGTTACACCTCATATGGCATGAGGATCCACTTGTGATTTTCATCACAATGGATGGGTTTGCATCATGGTAAGTTCACTTGAAAATTTGGAAGCTTTGGTTTATAGTTGATGAGATGATGTACTTGTGGGGTGATTTTTAGTGCTTATGGCATTCACCCTAACACTCACACATATGATCTTGACATATAGTGAGGTTTACTAGAAGATATAACTTCTAATGATTATGGTGCAAAAAACTTTATACTCCCCATTGGCACATACAATTGGGAAAGTTTGTTTTAAAGGGGCCACCCCCTTTTGCACCTTGACCATGGTGAAAGCCTATGTGTTAAGGCAACGTTAAAGAACACATCATTTTAATGATGGGAGCACCCCCTTCATTAATTCATACAATAGCGTACCCACTATTTTAACTCGTGTGATGGCATAAAAGTGGGGATGACACCATGGCACATATGATCACAAAAATTATACTTTAATGGGACCACCCCCTTCCTTACATCATGCGACACCTTTATTTTATATGGCATATAACATGGTGCATATAAATTATGTGAGGAGGGTGTCATACAGCCTACACACATCGATGTCATTGTATCATTAATTGAAGTAGAGCCCACTTTTGACTTGAAGAGATTGATACATGCTTTGGGTCTATTACCCCCATTCCTAGGGGTAACTGGAGGAGATCATGTCTCGAGGCCTGCAATGGAGAACATGATCTACACCATGATGATGATGATGATGATCAAGATGTCCACAAATGGCAACCCAGCAGCCCCCCTCATTTGCCTCCCAGCACAGATCAACCAAGGCTCATCACATTCAAGCAACCCAGAGTATGGGAGATGGTAAGCCATTGTCACCATGAGAATCGAGATATGTTAGGCCTTAGTGTGTGTTGTCTAAGTCTAATTTATGCAACAAGATATAATATTTTTCATATGCATAAATTATCATATTAATATTTAATATTTAAGTTGGAGTGTGTACTGATGGTTAGGCCTTAGTGTGTGTTGTCTAAGTCTAGAGTCTAATGTATATTACCATGCTAATCATCCTCCTAGAGTCTTATGGAAATGCACTAAGTCCCCCTTATGTTTTTTTTAATGTTTTCTGCAAATAAAAAATTTCCCACAAACGAAATTTTTTAATTGTAATTGATGAATAAGTTAAATAAGTGGTTTTAGGAGGCACTGTATGCCTTGGGAGTATTCGTTTTCAAACTCAGAATACCCACTTTACCTAAGTATCACCTTTTCGAGGAAAAATATTGATTTTTACCTATGTTGCACTAGCTTTGGGGACGGGGGGGCGAGTTTCCGAGACGACTAGAGCGCACCCCCAAATTTTTCAGTGGACGGCAATTATATATATATTATTTAAAATTATATATATATAGTAAAAAATATTTAAAAATTCAACATACATGAATAGTAGTTTTAATTTTCTACATACATGTAAATATAAATATACATATGATAGTTTTAATTAAAGCTATAAATATAGTATATACATAATTTATATGTATTTAATATTCACATGATAATTTATGCATATGAAAAATATTAAATTTAGTATTAAAACTATATTTAGTTTTAATTTAATATGATAATTTTAAGAGCATAGTTTTAATAAGCTTAGTTTATGTATATGATATTTATTTATTTAATTTATTAAAACACTTCTTGTAAACACAATTATGGTCAGCCATATATGGACCTGTATGTTGAAATATTGTAACTGCAAAGAGTATTCTATTTATTATTGAATTATTATTCATATGATCAATCCCCTTTTGTGGATTGATCATGTCGGGCTTTGTACTTGACCAAATCCCCTTTTGTGGATTGGTCAAACCCTAATTGTATTATGCAAATTAAGAAGTCGGCCCCCAGGCCTAATTAAAGTGGTTTTAACCACTAAGAAGACAAGTTGGCCCTGCCCAGTGAAGAGACACCTTTCCAGCGCCTGCCAACTAGCATAAATAAAGGAGGTTGGTGCCTCATTATCACACTCACTCATTCACTCATCAAGTGCGCAAGTTTGGTAGCTGCAGTTGGGAGAAGAAGGAAGAGAGAGGCGCATTGCTCAGTGTTGGATATTCTCTAGTGTTTTGGTTTATTGTCTTGGCACCATATTGGCTATCTATATTAAGGAAGTTTTTGTTGGGTTTTCTCCCCCATGAAGGTTTCCCAGGATAAATGTTGTGTATCTTGTGATTGTGTTTCTCTCAGTGATCCTGCATGTGCTATTGTTATCTAATAAATTGAAAAGAAACCTAATAATAGCTCAAAACTTAACATGGTATCAAAGCTAAGCTGAAGAGAGCACCTTTCACTGGATAAGCAAAAACGTCATTATTGTCGTACAAAAAAATTAGGGCTTTTTGTTGGAGAGGAATTTTTGCCTAAAAACCATCTAGAAAAGTGTGCCCTACCCTAGTAAATCTTTTGGTAGCTTGAGCGCACCTTTTCAGTGGACAGAGCCTTCGGAAAGTCAAACCCTAGTTTTGACTGGTACCAGAAAACCAAAAAAACCATAAGTAACAGAAAACCAGAAAAACCAGAACCAGTACCAGAAGTACCAATCCAGATTTCTGCAGGTCAAGTTTCAAGGGGCAAAACTTGAAATTTTTTAAATCTAACAGCTCCAGCAAACTCGCCTTGGCCTAGTGCATCTAGTCCTTGGATCAGAATTTCAAAATTTGAAGTTTCAAAAATTAGGGTTTCCTCATAAAACCCTAAGTTGCAGTTGCAGTTGCAATTGTAGTTTTAGAATCAGTTGCAGTATCAATTGAAGCATCAGCTGCAGTACCAGTTGCAGTCACCCTTCAAGTTTTTAAAGGGTTGGTAATTATTACCGCTGCTACCAGATGGTGCCACTACTATCAGAGGTATGTACTCACATATGTTTAAACTATTAAGCTTTACAAGGTATTTGCAAAAGAAGGGATCTCTTTCCATAGATCCAGAAGGATCTCAGATCCAACACATTCAGAGGAATAATGCAACCCAGGTTTGATTATTCTCATATGCATCTATTTGTTATGACATTATTTTGATCTAGGTTGCATGTTGAAGCTATGACCATCATACTAACCTTTGGTTAAAAATTAAAGTCAAGGTATTAGATGAATTAAAGTTGAGATCATAGAGTTTATTCTCTAACCCAACTTTCTGTCAAGATAGCATATTGTCTTAGTATAGAAGACAGGTTGAAGAAATCACTTGTCATCTTAAGTGAAGGAGACTTGGAAGAAAAGAAACACACTCATTCTTGAGGACAAGACTCCAGGTTCCATGTTTGATTAATTAAGTTGATAAGATTCAAAGTTGCACATGACAAGTTGATAACTACCCCATTACAAGTAAACACAATAGTTGAGGTAGCAATCTTTGAAAAGTATTATGCTTGGTAAGTTGGTAGCATGTGAGCATATTGAGATAAATAATCATTTACCGGATACAACTAACATCTCCTCTAGGAGAAACTTCTTGTGTTGGTTCCAAGATACCATGGATGAATGTTTGATCACAACACTAGAAGAGTGTTGATCTCATTTCGTATTGTATTTCTTACTTTTGATCTTTGTTTCAGGCAGGTCACAAGTGATAGCTCTAAAGGAGCTACTGTGACGATTATTCGTGTTGTTGTTTTATTACTATTATCAAAAGAGTATTATCCTTTCCTGTTGTTTTGTGACCTTGGTTCAGGGCACAGGTGATAACCCTGAGGAAGCTATAATGAAGGTTACAGAAGGCAACAGATTAGATGAGACATGAAGCAGACTACCCAAGTTGTGTACATGACGGTATACATCCATGTACCAAAGAAGATGAAGAAGAAGCTATTTTTGAGATCCAAAGTATCTCATATGGAAATTGATTGTAAGGAGCAGAAGGCTCCAAAGATGACCAAACATTAGAACAAGAACTCACAAAAGACTTGGTCAAAGGATAATGAAGCCACCTTGATGGGAAGCAGAACTCGTTTGAAGTATGACTCAACCTTTTATATTTAGACTTGGTATTCAACACCAAGTATACCCCATAAGAGATGATGAAGTCCTTGTAGACTCGGAAGAAATCCAAAGTAAGCCTGATCTTAGAAAGGATCAGATGAAGAGACAACCTCCAAGACTGGGAGACAGATGGAAAGATTCCCTTGTTTCAGTGACAAAGAAGGAAGCCAGTCAGAAAGACTAGGATATGGATTTTTCCGTGAGACTAGAAGAGAAGTCAGTATTGACTTCCAAGATTGATCTAACAGATCAAGCATGTTGCAGATGCACTAAGCCTGATGTGTGTCCAGAGGATTCTCCCAGTAAGAGGCTTAGTGAGCAGAAAACTAACTATTGGCTCGTCAGAATTGATGACCCCACCTGTTTGGATCCCTTCCCTATAAAATTGGGTCAAGCTTGGGTGACTGTTCGGTACTTAGGGATGCCATTTTACACAGATCTTTCAGCTGTGAATATGTGGGATTGGTGCCTACAAAAGTTTCAGTCAAAACTTTGTATATGGCACTAAAAGGACCTACCCTTTGCAAGGTAAACTGACAGTTGTTTCACTAATTTGGCAACAAATAAAATGCTTTAATATGCAAKGGTAGTAAGAAGCAACAGAAATTGCCCATTGAAAAAAAATAAGTCATGTATATGTGTTATTGACACAGCAGTCATGCACCTGTGCAAAACCCTAGAAGCCTCCCATAACACCGTCTATAAATGATAATTGCTTTAACAGCAGAAGTCATCCATATGTAGTATCATTGATAGGCAACCACATTGCACAAACTTAGCATTGGCAATTACATGCTTGGGAATAAATACATTGACGATTTCAGAGGTGTGCAACTTTTGGTTTGTTTGATAAACAAAACTCGCAAGGGATATTAAACTCCCCAAAACATTTGTTAATGTTAATGATTCATACTGACAACCATAGCTTCATTCACAAAATACTTCAATAAGCTAAACTGACAATAAAAAAGATATAAATCCAAAACTTCTTGTATGACAAATTTTAGTTTCTGCAGTTACCGAATCAGACTTTCAGTTACAATTTTGTAATCAGAATTCAAGCTGCAATTTCCTAGCTATTGATTTGCTATTTACTCACTTATCACTCACCAACACTACCTTATACTGCCTCTATGTATGCAATTTTTAGCAAATTTTGAACATGGAAATGAATTTTCAATGAGAAGCATGGGAGTCTAAAGTACCTGTCCGATCCATCCTGCTAGCTCTTCAGGATTTGCAATTGTCGCAGAAAGACAAATAAGTTGCACTTCCTTTGGACAGTAAATAACCTGCATTTATGGAAATGAACTTATTCAAATCAGAATGCACTCTATTCGCCAAATTATTGTCATATCTGAAGCGCATCGGCAACTAGTTTAACATATCACATAATCTTTATGGTTAGACAATTTAACAACAAGGTCAACAAGAACAACGCTAATCAAACACAAGCACCACCTGTTAAAGATCATCGGCAACTAGTTAAACATATCACGTGATCTTTACAGTTAGACAATTTTGCAACAAGCTTAACAAGAACAACAGCAATCAAACACCAGTACCACCTGTTGAAATAGAGTACACAAGCTAAAACCAAAACCAAATACTTTAGCCTATAAGAAAATTGATTAAAAAAGGGAGACTAAGGAAGACACACTATAAGTGAATGTGCATACAGTCTCCTCCCAAACAGTTCCTCGAGAGATGTCACTTAAATAATGAACTTCATCCAGAACAACAACATCCACTTGAACTAGTCTGCTTCCCTCAACGACCATGCCAACACTGCTCCAACAGGACAAGAAAAAATTGTCACTTTCTTCTAGTCATACATTCAATATTATCTCATATTCTTCCACTTATGCTTAAATCATTTTTGAAAAAGAAAAAATTTACACAAGTGAAAAGCCTAAGAGATGTATTAGTCAAGGCACTCCAATTTGCACTCCTATATGGGTAACCTTCACTATATTTGGCCTTCGATGATTAGATAAGTTTCAGCATGGCAAGGAAGACGAAAACACTCCCCAACCAAGCGAATCACAGTTATACTCAAACGAAATAACTTAGATGAGCCACTAACTAAAATGTGTGCCTTTCTTATTCAGCATCCAGCTGAAAACAATAGAGTTTCTTATTAAAATCTATGAAACAGAACCCAATTCTCCTTTAAGTGATCAAATTTTTTCTTGTCCAGATAGAGAATCATATTTTCTGAGTATAGCTGTGAAAGCTAATCTGTACACATTTAGTTTGACAAATGTGGAATCCTCATGGTCAGCTATGTATTTTCAATATAATTTTAGCTGTCGGTGTTCCTAAGAAATTTTCCATTCTCATCTAACCTCCAGAAAAGGACATAATCAACATTTACCCTATTTGTAATATGTATACTGCAAAATGAACATTAGGCAGGACAAAACCTGCCCAAGACAATTCCCTCATTTTATTATTTTAAATATGCAGTACTCGTTAATCCCATCGAAATGCAATTCCCTCATTTTATTATTTTAAATATGCAGTACTCRTTAATCCCATCGAAATGCAATCTGGTTCAGAATCATTCAAAATTAAGTTTGATAGAAAGGCTTCAATTTGGCCTCTTTACWCAATAAGCCTAACCCTAGTTATCACTTACTATTKCAATTTTGTCAATGGTTTATTATTGTGTAAAGCAATATACTTGATGGGTTTAAAGGTATTTAACAGTGTTGCAAATATCAGTGTTGACAAAATATTGGTGGGGGTCATAAACTCGAGATAGCAGAAAAATCAGGGAAATATTGACAAAATATCGGCAAGCATTCAAAAGCATAAAATAAGAAAATAAGAAATAAAATTKGTTTTTTGGCCTTTTATAGGCTTTCTTGCCTCCATCAAAAATATTTTCAAAATATCACAATAAATTTGAAGCCATCACCGTATGACGATAAATTGCGGGTGATATATCGTTGCTTGAATAACTCATATTTATTGCGATAAATCCAATTAATTGATGATAAAAGCAACACTAGTATTTAATGCTACAGTTTCTATAGRGTTAGTCCCCAAACTATATGAATGTCAGGTAATTATAGTGAATAAATGTTTAACTATCATTCAGGCTCCTTCATATTTAGGAACAATTGTTGATTTTACACATGTTGATTTTATTATAGGGTAAGGAATCCCAAAACCCCAATGGAAATCCATGCTTAATCCCCCAAGAATAAAGCCTAATTCATCAAACCCGAGGATAATATGGTATAAAGCAAGGGCAGCAAACAATACTATGAACAAGACTATTGAACGTTTGTCTCTAAGCTAAGCCATAATTAAGATGAATATTTCTTCACATGTATGACACAACCAATCAAGTTGGTAATATTACCAAAGGCATTGCACACATGGAACCAGGACATGATATTGACCTACAATTAGGAATTCACGGTGCCAAGAAAGGTGGATGGTGGGAATGGATTACTTGGAAGTGTATCCATTGGTAACTTGAAACTATATTTGACATGGATGTGATATAATGGACAAGAGTTGAAGTCTCAAAAACCTATAACAGTGGGGCCTATTATGACCTAAACCCTCACTTCTTGAGATAAAGTCCTAAAGCTCAAGCAAGGATTTAGAGAAACTAAGAGGGAGGTCATTGTCACCTCACCAACCCTCTTCTTCACTTTAGGTCAGCTCTCCTCCAGTGCAAGGGGGGATTCCCTAGAATAGGATTGCTAGGACTTGTGAGAGAAAGTCCAAGGTGAAGTGAAGAGAAAGTTCTAGCAAAACAGTTTTTATGAGTTGAATAAATAAAGAGGATGGATGGACTGAAGACTAGTGTCTTTCCATCAAGCAATTGGGTCAAATCAAGGTTCATGGGAGGCTATCCTATTGAGGAAAAGATGGTAATTGAGGCTGAAACACTCAAGCTACAAAGGCCCTTTCCTTGTTGTCCCAAATTGCAAAAATGTAACTAGAGAGATCACTAAAGCAGATGAACTCCAACACTTATGAAGATTATGATTACCCAGAATGAAATTTATCTGCATTTAACCAAACATAGAGAAATAATGCATCCATAAACAACATCCCAAGGATAACATAATGAAAAATGGATAGAAACATACCAAATTCTTACTATGTAACATATGTCAAGATATTTCAACAACAAGAGAAATAGCAATAAAGATCTAGAAGATTTCCTTACCCACAAGATAGTTGAGTTGATCCTCCAAACAAATCCAATAGATATTCAACTAACTCCAAGGGATTTCTCCCCAAATCCAACCATGAAAAATGAGGGAGCGAACTAGGCCTTTTATTGGGTCTTAGCTCTGTTATCCCCCATTCCTAGGGATAACTAAGGAGATGATGTCTTGAGGCCCTCAGGTTGCAGACATGGAGTACCGAGAGACAGATTGACCGATAGTGTCCACATACACAGATGGAGACCCACTTCACCACCATGCTTCTCCGATTCACCATGATGGCATCCACCACACCAACTTGCTTCCGAAAAGCAGTGGGTCTTTCTCCATGAGGTAACAAGTCAGGTATTGTGGTAAGTGTCACTTTAATACTTGGGGCATTTGAAATATGTTGCCTTAAAAATTCTCTTGATTATGGAATGTTTTGCTTGGAAATTATGCTTTTTGCCTTATTTCACCTTGGTGAGTGTCACGATTTCCTAGTAAGTGGCCACCCTGGGGGAAAGGGTTGTAACCAAGGGTCTTCCTTGAAGGGTTGTCGTATTGTTCCTACTCATACTTACCACTTTCCATTACTTCTTCTCTTTCGTCTCCCCATATTTTAGGTTATCGGGCTTATTGACCCAAGAAGGGCATGTACCTCATTTCATGGGAAGAAGGGGTTGAAGGCCCAAAGGCTTGTAGGTGGCAAAAGATAAAAGCCAATCATAAACCTTCCAAATGCTCATCAGGGATCGCGAGAACAATGAAGTCTTTCTCGCAAAAAATTGAGGGACCCGTAAAATAAATAACTAATTGAACATGCCAACCAGGGTAGAGCGTGTGT
Organism: Picea mariana; assembly: GCA_032191745.1. Lineage (NCBI taxonomy): Eukaryota > Viridiplantae > Streptophyta > Pinopsida > Pinales > Pinaceae > Picea > Picea mariana. Next base: position 27,462 of record JASDQU011310854.1, on the reverse strand, counting down.
GGGCAATGTTTTTGATGCTTAGGTAGAAATCTCACACATCGTCTTCAACTTGGGGAAGCACAGTGTGACCAAGGTAGAGTTAAGGTGGGAGGTATATATTTAGGCTTTTATCTTTTTTAGTCGACAGCAATCCCTCTAGGCCTTCAGCCCCTTCTTCCCATGAAAAGAGGTACATGCTCTTCTTGGGTCACTAAATTCAAAGGACCTAGAAGAGGGCAATATGATGGGAATGTAATGAGCGGAAACTGGTATGGTCGGGAATGGTACGACAACCCCTTAAAGGACCCCCAGTCACAAACCTTCCCCAGAGGTTGACCACTTACTAGGAAATCTATGACACTCACCAAGGTGAAACAAGGTCAAAACCATAATGTCCAAGCAGGCGTTCTATAATCAAAAGCAGCTTAAATACAACATGTTCAAATGCCTCAAATATTAGGGTGATTAACTGCTACAATACCTGACTTGTACTGCATGGAGCAAGACCCATCTGCCTTCCAAAAGTTGGTTGGTGTGGAGGATATGCTAACTATGGATCAGAGTGTGGTGATAGAGCGGGCTTCTGTATGTGCAAGTGGACACTGCTAGTCATGTGATCTCTCGGCACTCCATATCTGTAACCTGAGGGCCTCGAGACATCATCTCCTTAGTTATCCCACAAAATGGGAATAACATGCTCGAGGCTGCCCGAGGTTGCCCGCAGCCTCCTGCAGTTGCCCGAGTCCTTTTCTTGGCTACCTGAGTTGTTTACTCACTACCCAAGGCACCTGTCATTGTCCAAGTGCTGCCCAAACCTACCTGAGGGCTGCCCAACTACCCTGTGGCCCTTGCTAGGCAATTCTGCGGTCTATTAGTGACTTGGTTGCCCCACTAGAAGCCTGTTGTCCTATTGGCCCACGTGGCCTTCCTTAGCCAACATTGTCTGTTGGCTAGCTCGAGCTCTTGCTGGCGATTTACCCTGCCGGCCAATTGTTGTGGCTAGCTACCGCACTCCTTTGTTGGCATTGTTGCTTGCTTCTCAGCACCCACCATGTTGTCACCTGTCACCGCGTCCTTAGCTTGGCCGACAGCTTCTCCCTGGCGGGCTCCCTCTGCCATCCAATTCACGCGAACTGTCCTCAGTCGTTACCCTATCCGCCTAGCTTCCTGCGTGTTGATCACAGTTGCTTCCTCACGCGAACAAGTTGTCTACTAGCAGTTCTTCTTCAGTCATGCCCAGCTCTACGTGTTGCAGTCGATCCTGCCGCCCTTTGCTACCGCAAATCCAGTGTGGTTCCAGCAGCTGGCGCGGCTTGGTTGCTTCTCACTAACATGCTGCTCTACCCACGACCGATGCCTTCACCTACACACCAGCTCCTTCGCGCGTGCAGCTCCTTCACGGCCTATTGTTCTGCTTGGAGGTTGCACCCATTAGCCGTAATCTATAGCTCAAGCCTGCAGCTTTATCACTGCCTACCGTTGTTGCAGCTCGGCTCCTACTCTACGCGACCTCTTCCCTCACACCCAAACTCCATGCGCTACATATCTTCACGCCGATCCTCAGCCCGTTCTCAGCAACAGCGGATCTGCAACAGCTTCTCGTGCCATTACTCCACTGCCCGACGGCCCTTCCTCTATCGACGATCATATCCAACTGTTGCTACACTATCCGCCCAGCTCATTCAGTCGTCAAACTTTTTGAATTTTACATTCCACGGTGACCACAATCAACCGCTAATATCCCTATTACAGCTGTCAGTCGATCGTTATCTCAACTTTACTCAGCCGATCACTTAGTCGATTTCTTCTGCTGTCAGCGGCTCCCACTTGGCCCAATCTGCCACGATCTGTACGTTGTACGGGTCCGTACAAACTGTACTTTTTTTTCTGGGATTTCAACTTTACCGCGCAGCCTGAAACTTTAAAAAAAAAATCCCGCATAAAAATCATTTTTCCCGTTGCTACAATTTCGATCAATGCAAAACTGGTTTCGCCTTCAAAGTCTCGGCTCTGATACCATGTTAATTTTCTATAACCTAGCACACTATTGTTAATTCCGAGTACAACTAATTTACTGAATCACAATACAGCTAGGTTCTTAACAAACATCAACGGAAACATTACCAACAGAAACCATAAAACATTTGCACACGAGATTTGGGTAAACACCCCTGGAAAAACCTTTGCAGGAAAACCAGTCCTATGATGATTTTGTTGCTATAAAACCAAGGCTCTTGTGCAGGGATAATGGCCCTTCTGAGGAAATACAACTACAGTTGATAGCCTAGCCCACCCGACTGCTATCTCCCTAGCTGCCCCCTGCACCCTTTCCTCGACCCTTACCCCGGCACAACCGAGTGCTCACTCTTTGTGTACCATCACTTTGTCTCATCCTCAAACCTAGGTTGCCTTTTATTACATTTAGATTTGACCAAATCAATCAAACCCTAGATCTCTAAAGTGATCAAAGATTGAGATCTAATCTCACCTTCACTTTAGATCTAACAATCATGACTTAATCAAACACTCACTAATGCCATTAAGTTACTAATGCCATTAACTTAGGCATTTAACTTAATTAAAAAAATAACATTCACTTTAATTATATAGCTCATAAAGTGAACTCCCTAAGGTCTACTGAGAGGTTACAAGGATGACTTCCACAAGCTAGACACTGAGCCTCTATGGAAATACCTGTCCAACACTACAAAAACCAATAGGCTATGTCTTTCCTTTTTAGTGCCCCTTACTATCTTCAACTTGGGAACGCCTGAAAATTAAATGGATAATAAAGGGTTTGGAAAAATATGCTTCAAAAACAAAAAGAGAAAATGGATGTGGCTAGCCCTCAACAAAGGTGCTCGTAAATGAGATAATACGAGCCCTTGTATGTCATGGAACCCCATATCTAGAAGTCTTACCCCATCCGCCTCACATTCACTACATAACTTTGAAAGGATTATCCTTGGGAACATCCCTTACGTGAGGAACCAGTTCACACAATAGGGCATTATGACACCCATCCCATTTCTAAATTTGGAAAATTGCATAGGGTCTTTGAGCACTTGTTTGATTTGAAAAGGTAGACTCGATGCACATGTTTAGGTGGCTCTTGTACTAAGTGTGATTTTACTTGGCATGATATGTATGACTTGAGACCCTTGGAGGGAGAATTCACTTGTCTTTGCAGGACCTTGCTTGGTGGACATTTTTGGAGGAACAAACCTTGCTTGGGCCTTCATTGGGGCATGAAGCCCATAGAGTGGATGCAATACCCCACACCGTGGGACAAGCTAGATGATGAATGTTTCCTTTCAAGGCATGAGAGGACATCTTGGAGAAGAAAATCTAGCCCCTCTTTTCCCAACGTTTGACCTGGGAGGCTCAAAAAGTCACTTTCTATGGCATGACATCACACTTGGGAGGCTAGGATTTGGTGGTGTTCGATGATTTGATGGCGATATAGCATGCTTCTTGAAGGAAGACCCTAGCGCATAGAAATTAGGCCTTGGGAGGCCCAACGACTTCCTCAACTAGCTCAACATCTTGCCATTATGCCAAAACATCACCCCTAGGGG
>JASDQU011310853.1:15319-40419 GCA_032191745.1 Picea mariana | reverse complement strand
ATCTTCCTGATTTATAGGTATTTTACTTCCAGCTGTATTTATACCCCATGAAGCATTTACACCCCAGAAGTATGTACACTCTTCCATGTGGGGGAGTGCAGAGGGGGAGTACCCCCTCTGCGGGGTCCGGGGGGGGCTATCCCCCTGGCTGGGGGGGTCTGGGGGAAAGCGATCCCCCGAAGAAAAAATTGCCTTGTAAAAGTAAATTGTAATTTCATTGTAAATCTGGACCGTTCATTATAAGGTCGCAGATCTAACGATAGAGATTATGTTAGGGTTTTCTGCCCTAGAAGGCAACCCTCTTTTATGAGGGAAATGTATTGTGGCTATGTATGTTGGCAAGTATTGTATTCTGAGAGAGGATACTGTGAGAGAAAGAAGAGGAAGTTACAACGGGTTTTGTTGTAGGTTGTATCCCTTCATTTTGCTGAATAATAACAAAGAAATGACCTAGCAAATTCTCTGGTGGACATAACCCACACTGGGTGAACCACGTAAATCTGTGTCTCTCTTTTATTGTGTATCTTCTATGTTTTGTTTCCGCATTTGTTTTATTTTATTGCTCTGTGGTCCTATTTTTCTAACACATATATGCATATTTATTTATTTACGGGTGAAAATGATTACCTGTATTCAATTTGGTATTTAATATTACAAATTTAGTCTTTTATTAATTATATTATAATATAATTCAATTTAATTATATTATAATATAATTAATTATATCAAAGGTTCACTTAGGCTTGTCAATACGCATTAATACCTAAGCCTCTGAACTTTGACGAAGATTCCTCATCAGGATTTTATGAACCCAAATTTCCCGAATGTTGGAGTTCTGGAGAGGGTCCCACCTTTATTATTCCTTTATCCCAATACAACTAATTATATTACCATACAATATAATTACATGTGTTTAATAATATTATAACATTGGAAAGCGGGAAAATATGTTCGACCTTCAACCATTTTTCCCTTAAACTCTATATTCTCCAAACATCTCGGAGTCCCGAAGCTCCGAACTCCCGAAGTTACAAAGTCTCGATCTCTCGAAGGGCCCACACTTACACATGAATTCACATTAAATATTATTTTAAAAATGGAAATTTTGGTACTTTATCACGTACCAATACCGTAATAAATCCATTTAACATATATTATAGTAACCTTGTTTGAAAATGCCCAAGTTTATAAAGTCTCCAATATTTTATTAATATTTGACATGAGAGAGAGATAGAGTTCTCTAGGTCAATATCCTTAGTCTCACCCATTTTTGGTATAGGGGTAGACCCAGGGTTCATCTCGAAGAGCGCACCAACAAGCCCTAGCTACTGGCCCTTTTAGTCTCACCCGAAGTAGTCTCACCTGAAGCAACTATGAGGGGGTTGCAGGAAAAATATGTCTACAACCAAGGGGAATATCAAGTAGATCTAACACAGGAACAACACAACATTCATATATCAGTTATCATCTTGATCTACTCCATCCATCTATCATATCTATCTTAACAATGCAATAATAGTATATGAAGGACAAATACAAAATACCAATCATACACAACAAAAAATATACGTCGTTCACCCTCTCTCTAGGGCTACGTTCATATAACTGTGTTATATTATATTGAGGTAAAGCATACAGTTCTTGTCTGATACAGTTGAAATTGCGTACTAGAGATAGAAAAGACAATTTGCACAAGGAGGAAGAGGAGGCATAAAGAAGAAAGAAAAGGTTGCACTGCGTAGTTTAAATTTAAAGTACAACCGAATATTCATATTAAAGTGCCTTAGGATGAGTCACATGTGAGTGTTTGGGGGCCTGTTGGATGTGGTTTTTTAAAGGAATAGAATATGAAGGAATAAGAAGTAAGATGTGAACTTCACAGAAGACATAGGGATTGTCACTAGGTTGAAGTGAGCAAAAGAGCAGAAAAGACGGAGTGAAGTGCGAGACAGAAAGCCATTGGATGAGGATATCAAGGATGGCAGATCAGAAAGGAAGAAGGATCATGGAAAAATCCGCAAGTGGAAAGAGCCACCATTGGATGCTTTGGAGAACTGCGTGAGAAGGAAGGAAAGATAGGCCAGCGAAGCCCTGAAAATATGGGTCAAAGTTGACCTAGGGTTTTAGACAGCTAGGGTTTTGGTATCTAGGGTTTTGGACACCTAGGTTTCGGCCTAAGGCTATCAGTGATCTATTGTAATGTATAAATAGAGGTCAAGAGGACCGGGGTTGGGTTGGTATCAATATAGGTTGTCATTGTTAATGTGAGTGATTATTGTATTATGATAGGGAAGTGCTAAGTGCGAGAGATTTCTAGTATTGTAAGATCTTCAACTGGGTGCGAAGATCAACCCTATAGCTGGGTACATGGGGAGGGAAGAGAAAGAGGGTAGAAGAAAGGAGATCTTCTAGCTAAGAGCGTAGACAAGAACTGCATGCTTTACCTCAATATAATATTCCACAGTTCTCTGGACGTAGCCCTAGAGAGAGCCTAGAGGGTGAACCACGTATATTTTGTGTTGTGTATGATTGGTATTTTGTATTTTTCCTTCATATACTATTATTGTATTGCTAAAGTAGATATAACACGGGAAAAACACATCATTCATATATCACTTATCATCTTCATCTAATCCATGCATCTATCAGATCTACCTTACTCCATGCATATATCAGTGTGTCTTCTGCGAATTTCACATTTTACTTCTTCTTGCTTGATCTTTGCTTCCTTTAAAAACCCAGGGCCAATAGGCCCCCAACACTCACCTGTGACTCATCCCGAGGAACTTCAATATGACTATTCTATTGTACTTTAACTTTGGATTGCACAGTCCAGCCTTTAGTTTCTACTTTAGGCCTCCTCTTCCTCCTTATGCAAACTGTCTTTTCTATGTCTGGTACCTAATTTCAACTGCACCTGGTACCTAGACCCTTGATTTGTTTGATTTTAATGAGATCTATGAGACATCTGGTTGTCATATTACAACTTCAACTGACTCCCATTCACTAGTCCTTCCTTCCATTCTCCATTCAATGTCTTCAGTTGTGCAAATCCTCCTTATGTAACATAGGCAATCTTGTATGGCTCCAGCCAATGTGTTCTGAACTTCCCAGGATGTTTTAGGAACTTACTGTCATGCACCAGTACAAGATAACCTTACTTGAATTCCTTATTCTTGATGTTCCTGTCATGATAGGCCTTTTCTCTTTCATTCTGTACTTGCTGATGGAATCCTTTAATGAATCTATCTTCTTCGAGTTTAGCTAATTATGCGAGCCTCTCCTGAACAACGCCATTATCATCCATACTAGTAAAGGTAGTGATTCTTAATCTTAGCACCAAGTATTCCATCGAGACAACAACTTCAAGACCATAGACAAACTTAAAAGGGGTCTGCATTGTCATCTTCTTTCACATGGTTCTATAGGCCCATAATACTGCTGGTACTCTCAAATCCCAATCATCTCTGTTCACACAATAAATCTTGGTTAGTGTTGTTTCCAAAATCTTGTTGAATGCTTCAACTATCCCATTTACTTGTGGATGGTACGGTGTGCTCTTCTGATGATGGACTACAAATTATTTAGTCAAGGCTTCAACTTTCTTATTGATTAAATGTGTTCCTTGATCGCTCATGAGGATCTTTGGGCATCCAAACCTGGTTATGATATATTCAAATATGAAGTGCACAATGGTAATTTCACTACATCCCTTGACTTATCTTGCTTTGACCCATGTGGTCAAGTACTCTATCGCAATGATGATGTATCTTTCTCCTGTACATTTTCTTGGTGGATTTATAGGTCCAACAAAGTTATAGGCCCATTTCTCGAATGCTTGTAGGGTCATTTGTGGTGCTAATGACATTTCATCTCTTCTAGATGGTTTCCCAACCCTTTGGCATACATTGCAGGCTGTGGAATAGTATTTATGATCTCTGTGTAAGGTAGGCCACCAAAGGCCATCTCTCAAGACCTTCTGCACTGTTGATTTCCCTACATAATGTCCTCCTGCGATGCCTTCATGATATTCTGTGAGGATTAGTGGGAGTTCTACCTCCATGACACATCTTTTCAAGATCTCATATGGTCCCATCTTGTATAGTTGACCGGCTGTAACTAAAAAGTATGCAACGCGCACCACTAGTTGTTTCTTCTGGGGAATTGTGTACTTGCTAGGTGCCATTCCAGTTGACAAGAATTGGACTATGTTGGTGAAGTGGTCATTGATTTTTCTAATGGCTAGCAACTGTGCATCCAGTAGTGTATCCTCCAAACTGGTGGGTTCTTCGCCATGTTCCAAAATCGACAAGTGGTCAGGACCTTTGTTCATTCTTCCTGGATTAACTATGATCTCAAAATCATATTCTTGAAACAACATAATCCATATGCATATTCACCCACCCAACACTGTCTTGTTGAACAGGTACTTCAGCATGGAGTGATCAATAAACATTTTAAAGTGTCCTCCCAACAAATAGTGGTGAAATTTTTGTAGTGAATACACCATGGCTAATCCCTCTCTTTTAGTAGTGGTATAATTAATCTCAGTTGTGGATAGCTTCCTAATAGAAAAGGATAACGGGTGGTCAATGTCTCATGTTCCTGGTTGTGCTAACATAGCTCCCAATGCAATGGATGAGGCATTGACATGCACGTGAAACTCCTTGGTCCAATCTGGGAAAACCAGATGGGCACAGTAACCATTATTTGTTTCAGTGTGTTGAAGCTCTGCTGGCATTCTTCAGTCTAACTAAACTGAAAATCCCTTTTCAACAACTTCTCCATGGGTGATTTAATCTAAGCATATCCCTTAATGAACTTCCTATAGTAGCTTGTGTGTCCCAGCGCAGTGCACAGTTGTTTAACTGTTGTAGGAGGGGGTATATCAACTATAATAACGATCTTGGATGGATCTACCAACAACCCCTTCTTGCATACAATATGACCTAATAGTACTCCAAATGGTGAGAAGAAGATGCACTTCTTTAGATTCAAAGAAATTTGACACTACATGCATTTGTCCAACATTAGCCTTGGATATTCAATATGATTTTTCAACAAACTAAAACTAGTCCAATCATCAAAATATGCTTCTAGAAATTTATGCAGAAACTCTTTGAACACTTTGACCACCACCCTAGAAAAGATGGCTGGGGAATTCTTAAATCCAAATGGCATTATTGTATACTGGTAGGATCCCCATTCTGTGGAAAACGTGGTGTTGTGGTGATTTTCCTTGGCAATGCGGATATGATGGTATCCTGAAAATCCGTCTATAAAAGAATATACCTCCTGGCCTCCCATGTTATCTAACACTTCGTCTGTGAATGGTGTAGGAAAAGGGTCATGTAGACAAGCATCGTTCAGCTTCTTGAGATCTACACAGATATTGATTTCTCTTTTTTTCTTGTCTTGCACCACCATAGGGCTTATCCACTCTAATTCTTCCACAGGTTCTATAATCCCTGCTTCCAACATTCTGTCAAGCTCAATATTCACTTTCTCGTTATATTTAGGGTTCAATCTGTAAGGTCTCTGTTTGACTAGTCTAGCATCTGGCTTTAAAGGGATCCTCATCTCTCCCATAGGTCCTTTAATACCCTTCCTATCAGTAAAATTGGTCGGAAACAAGTCCTAATACTCATGCAATAACTCAGTAATCTTGTCAATGGTGGCAACATCCCAATAATCTCCGACATTGGCAAGCTTCAGTGTCTCCTCTGTTCCAATATTGACTTTCTCAATCTTAATCGATTGTCCAATGAATTGCAGCTCAATTCCTGGTCCTTCCACATCTCTTTGGCCTTCTATTTCTGTGATGTTTACTTTCCTTGGATCATCATCTTCATCCACATTAATCTTATAACAACCTTGCAATTTCTAGAGAGCGACAGTCCATTCATCCTCTTCTTGTTATAAGGGAAGGCTAGATGCCTCTTCAAATACTTTCTATCTCACAATCTATAATGCTTGGTCTATTGAGGGATATTCACTTTCAAATAAAAAGGTGGTTATAAAATTCTGAATCATACCTTTCCAGTCTGCAGTGATGAGGCACAAATTTGCTTGAAGGTACCAATTGATAGGTGTAGTGTCCAGTTTGTTAATGAATTTGTGCGCCCACTTTTCTTGAGGGACATCACTCCAGGATTCTTTACAGCTTCGCACATGGTCCTTTGGGAAACTTCGACCTATGTACCTTGCTTCGTAGCTTTCTTTTTGTGCCAATAATCGTGTTTTCATTAGAGTACGACATTGTACCCAATCTATAATAGTACTTTTGTGTGTCCCCCACCATCTTGCTGGTGTGGCCTTGAAGGCCTCATCCATTTCCATCAGCCTCTATTGTGTTGGTACACTTGCTTCAAAATATGATAGGAAGGCTTCTAAAGGGTTCAAACCATCAAATGTGGGTAAGTTACTCACTGTTGTACCGATCCAACGAACTTCTCTGGTTAATCTAGCACATCTTCTGGTAGATACTTCATACATATGGTTCTACCAATTCTCCAGCGCTTCTTTTGAATCTGATAAACACACACTGTCACTTCTCCATCTTAAGTTCTCGTCAGCTGTAGGATTAATGTAGTCCTATTGTTTAGTTGTTATCCTGTGTATGTTTTCTAGTGCGTATGCACAATCTTCTTCTTTGATGGGCATTGTGTATCATTGACCTTCATCTAGATCTAAAGGTGTGATGACCCTCAGACCGTCTCCTTCAAAAGTTATACCTCTTTTCTTTAAGTCAACAATAGTAGAGTTATTAAAGTCCCAATCAATTCCTAACAACGCAGGGTCAGGGAAACTGTCATCAACTATTTCAATTACCTCAAAATTTGCAAATGTTCTTATTCGATCAATGTCCACAGGGAAATGCTCCAATCGTCCAAATGGGTTGACAACTTGTTGGTTATCCATCCTAAGACTGATAGGGGAATAGATCAACTTCAATTTTCCCATCTGTGCCCAGGTTTTCTTCGTCATGACATTGACCTCTGACCCTAAGTTGAGGACCACATAGTCTATCTCATACTCTCCTATTTGAGCATTCAAATGTAATTCCTTATTTTTCCTTCTCTTTTGACGAATTTGGTGTACTTCCCTATTCAGTAAGGGATCTATCTTTCCTAGCTCATATTGTCTGATTAAATTTTATAACTCTTGTACAATGCTTTCATCCTGAATCAACTTAATACGAGTATGTAAAAATTCCATGAGCTTGCTTACCTTTTTTCCTTATCTTGGCAAAGCAGAATGATCAAATGCATGGGGCAATCCATACTCTCTTAATTTGGGTCTTGTCTTTGATGAAGAACCTTGGTCTCCTCTAAATTCTTTTCATGCTTCCTCAAACATTTGTCTTTCTTTCATGTTGCCTCAAACATTTAGGTCTTCTCTGCAGATTTACTAATTCCTGAATCTTTTGTAATCTTCCCTTGGGTCAGTCTGTCTTCTCCTCTAATAGCACCTCCTCTAGTTATAAAAATGACTCTAGGGTCTTCTCCGTGAGGTTCAACATAGATCAATTGCAATTGTGGATTCTGTTGGGGTCCTCGTCTTTCCTGAAGCTTAGCTAGAAGTATAGGACAATTTTCTATAACACGGTCAAATGAGTTGCAGTAGATGCAAGTAGTACAAGGGTTTTGACAATCCTTTACAAAGTATCTTGGTTGTGCATAGTTATAATAGATTATCTGTCCTTGGCCTCGACCCATTCCTCCTCCTTGTCCTCTTCCTCTAAATCCACTGTGAGGATTGAAGTTTCCTCTCCCAGGAGAGTTATACTGCGTAGCATTTCCTTCTTTCTGTACTTCTCCTTGGTTCTTATATATGTCTCTTGACCTTTAATACATGAGATCATAATCCCTACAATCCCTATTATCATGCCCTACAGACTTACAGAATGTACAGTACAAATTCGTAGGTGTATGAACATACTTTTGCATATAACAACACTCACCAGTACGATGTTTGTTTCTGTATACCTCGCACCATGGTAAGGTGACTTGATTCAAGGGGCTCAGAGCTCTAGAATCCAATTATTCATTGAATAGAGGCAATGTTCCTTGTCCCGACCTTTTGATCTGCATCTAACACACCAAATATCTTCTCTTTTTTCTTTTCTCTTGTCTTTCTTCATATCTTCGACCTGTAGAGACAAACTAGTTAGTTGACTTAGGATCGGACTCATACCTGAGTTGGTTTCTCCCATAGGGGTTGATTCAATATTCATGGCGATCTCTAATGCCTCAGCCTGCGAAGAAATATTTTGTTGCATCAGGGGAACTCTGATGTGTGGTAGGAGGGAAACAATAATCCAAACTTTGTTTTGTTGATCTGGGATATGGAAATTTAATCGGCCTGTCAATGTTTTGAATCTCTGATCGAATTCCCACACAGGTTCAGACACCTTTTGCTTGATCTCTTTCAACTCTCTGATACATTGGGATTCTGATTTAGGTTTCTTGAACTCTTCAATCAATGCATTCTTGACCTAATTCAATGGCTTAGGATGTGCAAGTCCTTGGACAAGCTTCATGTACCAGCTTAGTGCGCAATCTCTGAGAGTTGTACTGAATTGGGTTCTTTTGACAGCTTCATCTGTGACATTCTTAATTTTCCATACAACTTCACATAGGAACCAGTGCTGATCAAGATCTTTAGATCCATCTCCCCTAAACATAGGAAGTATCATCTCATCTGCCATAGATCTTACTAGGGTTCCTGACTGAATATGTGGTGGACTACTATGGACAGTTCTTTGGACGCTCTGGTGACTAGGATTACTCTAGTTTCTTAATACTGAATTGACAAGAAGGATAATAGTACTTACTTCAATGGTCTGCGCAGTTTCTGAGCCTTCAGGTCCTCCTCGACAAAGCTCTTTAGCTTGTCCTTCCTCTTTCCTGGTGGGTTCTAAATGTTCTTCGTCTGTTAGATATGCTTCTTCTCCACTGTAGAAACCCTCCTCCCCATAGTTCTTCTTAAATAATTTTGCAAGATGGACTTCTCTAAACACTTTCCCACTACGCGTATGACCATCTTCTATGTCATTGTCGCTGTCTGAATTTTTGAACATTAGCCTTTCTGGATCCAACCAATCTATTGTATTTTCAAGATGTTCTTCTCATGCAACATCTTCATTCTTAGCTTCAAGAATTGTAAAAATTTTCCTCTAGGTCCCTTAAAGAAATATCTCTCAGTTTGGTTGTATGACTCTACCCTGTCAACAAAAAACTCTGTGATGTACCCTCCAATGGTACTATCGAACCAGTGATCTACTGCTCATGATATGGTGTTATCAACTTCCTTAACCTTCTTAATAAACTCCGACATTGAGACCATGGGAAGTCTAGATCGGATCTCGAACTGGGTATCGGCTAATCTAGTTAGCCACTCGTATAGCTCTTGATGGATTCCTCCAAAGAATATCTCTTGTATATTAGTAAAAATATGCTTCTCCAACCAGTCCTCTGAACTATAATTAGGGTTCTTGTTTTGAGCTTCAGTGAAGTCATTTTCTTGATCTTCTATCCACTTTTGAGTTTCTATCTTCGATGGAAACCACCTTAACATTCCCTTAAAAATATTATTGACCCGACAACATAACCATTTGTTGGCACAGGGGAAGACCCAGGGTTCATCTCTAAGAGAACACCAAAAATACCTACCTACTGGCCCTTTCGACAACACCTATGAAGTAGATGCAGTCTCACCTGAAGAATCTATGAGGGGGTTGCAAGACAAAGTGTTATCCACAATTTTGGTCATCATGATGATAGTATGATGATGTTATGATGATGTAAAATCAAGCTCTTCACTAAGAATACTTTCTTGAGAAAAGTTACACTTGTCTGTTTCCAGAACTCATGCTTTCAAAGGAGGTTCACAGGCTACCTATATATTTACCTGCGAGAATGCCTGATTCTCGCAGGCTGCTTTAAGATGGAGTGCGAGGGGTTCGCACTGTACCTAATTTCTAGGGTGCGAACATCTTCTTAAAGAGGAAAAAGATGAAGTTCTCGAGCCTTCTAGAAGAGAATCTTCGAGAAGAATGAGTTGGCTAGTGAATGGTACTGGTTTTCCTGATATCTTGGGATCATTTCCTATCCAAGTAACTAATCCATTCTCTCTTATAAATTGAGAGGAATACTCATGGAAAGGATTAAGCAAGCAACAAGTTAGCAAGAGATTGATTGGAGAATTGGTGCAAGAATGTATGAAGGACTGATGCTATAGCAGAAAGAGGTACCAGCAAGGTCATCAAAAGTGGTTGATTTTCTTCATGCATGAGCAAGTGTGTGTGTCAGAGCTAGGAGCCATCGAAAGAAGATCTACAACATCAAGGCTCAGGTTGTAAGTTTCACTTCAATTAATTCAATACAGTAATATGTCCCTTTCCCATAAAGATGATGCCACTTTATTACATAACTCCTTGATCATATGTATAGATTAGTTATTGAATATATTGATCTGCCTTCACTTCGAATGGTTTGTACTGTTGTGATCTGAACGGTACAAGAGAATTGGAGAAAAGCTTGGAACAACAGAGATTTAAGGAAGGCGTTCATAAGGTATGTCCATAATCCTTACCTCTTAGTTCATTCAATAGGCTAGATCTAGGGAAAGTGCATTATTCTATCCTGTTTTGTTCTAGATCCAGGTGGATCTAGGGAGATCGGTTTGTGTCCACACTCACGTATTTATCCTGAAACAAAATTGGCGACTTGTGTCTTCTCTAAAGGAGATCTTGTTCTTCTTTATGAACAAGATAAAGATGTCTTAGGATCTTGGAAATTCGAACCAATGTGGTGTGGGCCTTACATTGTTAGCAAAGTTTTGGAAAAAGGAGCATATGAGCTGGTGGATTATGATGGTGTACCTTTGAGTGAACCCAGAAATGGGTTGTACTTAAAGAAGTACTATGCATGAGTCATTTGTGCACTAGTACTTGTATTTTATGTATCATATTGCGTGTGTGTTATTTTAGTTTGTTTTTTGACGTTATCTGGTCTCTGCCCTTACGTAAAGTTGTGTTTGATTTCCAGATGTCGGAGTATTCGCTACCTTATATTGGCTTCGCTGATGGTGCTAGCCATAGTACTCGGAACCTAGCTTCCACTGCATGGGCAATATATGCCCCAACAAATGATCTTATATCTTTACGAGGTGTATGTCTTGGCCGAGCAACCAACAACATTGTAGAGTATAGCGCCGTTTTTGAATTACTGGTTGATGCTATCTCTCTCGGAATTCGTCATTTGGTTGTTCGACTTGACTCGCAGCTTGTAGTACTACAGCTAAGTAATGTATATTCTATTCAAAGTCCTACTTTATTAAGGGTATATTTGCGGATTTGCCTCTTGGAACGACATTTTGATCACATTGAATATCAACACATTCCTAGATGTCTTAATACATTGACAGATGCTTTAGCTAATTATGTATTGGACAGGCATTTAAATCATTTATAAATCAAACACATTAAAATGTACACAATGTAAAGTAAGCCGGTAGAAGCCGTGTATATATATAACGATCAAAGTTTTTTTTTACAAAATGTTTGTCCGAAGACCAAAATATCAAAAATTGAAGCCCATAGCTTCTACATAATGACATCAAGGATGATGTTCACGATAACACACTAATGTCCTAGCAACTCTGCGAAGCAGTCGACCCATAGATGCAGAAACCCCCACAGTGTGACGCTGATCGTGTCGGGGAATCTCTTCCAGAGTCATATCTAGAACGTCTGCCATCAGACCCTCTAAATTCTGCTCCACTGTCAAATAATCCTCGGCGTACTGTTGAACTGCTACTGCTGCCTCTCCTCGTTGCTAGATAGGACAACTGCCAGTAGGTCTATATGGTCCAATGTCTGTGTTATCAACAAGTATTTGGTGTTAGTCTTCGGGTAAATCTATAAAACAAAAACATTTAAATATGGTTAAAAAATTCAAAAACATTTAAAAACTTAAAAATTTGTGTACTTCTTACCGAGGTCTCCTCACTGTGTGTCCTCAAGTAGTGCTAAATATGGATCTCCTCGGAAATCCATCCCAACATATGCGTAGTTGTCCACCATTAGCATCTGGTTCTGCAACCAGTCGAAGAAAACATTGTCATATTTGACGATAGGACCTACCACATGTCAGGCCATGAGCCGACACCACCGCAACATCCTCGGATCTCTGGGACCAGGAAGATCCCACTCAGCCTGTAGACGAAATACAGGGACTCTCTCCAGGAAGAAGGACACTAACAATGATCCATAATCAAACTGTTTCATATTTCCACGCCTGCACTTAGTCAACTGTTTCTTGATATTGCGTAATACTGCGTCAGCCCAGTTAAATACCCGGGGCTCAGTACACTCGATGGCGTACTGGAAATAGCTTTGCAGATCCATATGTGGAGTAGCACTTCCCTCCATACGAGAAATGGTAAAGAGAATGGTGCAGAGAGTCAAATCAGTCACTCCCCAAATTGCCACTTTCCCTTTCTGTCGTTCAGCCTCAGGCACGTAGTATTGGTTGCAATACTCACTCATTTTTAAACCCCCTGCTCTGCTGCCAGTCAAACTGACATAGGACCCATGCCTGGATAATCCAGTAAAGAAATAGATGTCCTCAATGTCAATAGTCAAGGTATGAGCTCCCACGATGAACACTTGTTGGTCCGGATCCCACATTCGGACTAAATACTCCAGTAATCGAACTTGGGCTCTCATGCCCGGGATACAGAAATACTTTAAGAGACCGCAGTCTCTTAGGGAAGCTATGGTGGGAGGATGGTTTTTGGCATTGGCATTGTCCTCCTTGTGCTCTCATTCTCGCCACTCTAACACCATGATTGTGGTTAGTAACCTGCATAAGACACATACAAATATGGTTAATGATCTTATTCATGAAATAAAATTTTTCTATTGGCTAAACGTTACAAATTTTTTTGGATTCTGCATTGTTCGCAGGTGGCCTACTATGTGCAGTGAGAACTTCTCGCAGGCGCCTTAAGGCCCACCTGCGAGAATGAGTCATTCTCGCAGGTCCCGTATGGGCCACCTGCGAGAATGCCTCCAAGCGCATAGGGTTCAAAAAACTAGTGTAAAACTAGACTTTTTACCAATGAAATTGAATTTTTAAACCATGAAAAGGTAAGGAATGGAGAACTTACCAAAATGCTGCTGACGACACGTCAAATGGTCACCCGTAGCTTCCGAAAATCGACGCCGAAGGTGGAGGGTAAAATGAGGGTTTTTGACTCAAATGGTAAAAGTGTGAAATGAAATGGTAATTTTTGGTTATTCACTCATTTTAATTACTTTTTATTATATCAAATGTGGGTTTTTATGTTTATTCATTATTTAACCCTAATCACTAATGTGTAAGTGAGTGAAATGATTGGCAGGTGCAACACATGGATGATTATGAACACAATTTTTACCTGATGTGGTGTGATTTTGATGGTTTGTTATGGTTTTGACATAAAACCTCGAGCGCCTTTTGTCCGTTCTTGCGCTTGTGAAAAACATAAGAACGTGACCGAGCTTCATTTTATCACTTTTTCGGGCTCGTTGCGGTTACACGAAAAAGGAACCCCCCTAGATTTATCTTTAAGCTCTTTTCAGACTCTCTAAACATGAAAAGATTGTCGAGCGATCTTGCTATTTTCACGCTCGTAAAAATATTTGAAGTATGCGTCCTTAGAGCAATAGTTTAACCCTTTTTCGGTCTCGTTGGACTATTGTACGAAAAAGGAACTGAGAGAGTTCTCTTTTAAGTGTTTTTCCAAACTCTATAATCTTGAAAAACCTTCGAGTTTACTATCTCTGGACTCGTTAAACAAACATTGACAGACCCGTAATGGGACCGAACCACTCCTTCCTAGGGTTCGTTAAAAATACTCTGAGGGACTCGTCTGAAGGATGAGCTTATATCAACAAGCATATGTGATCCTCTTCAAGCTTGCGTAAAAATAAAGAGGTACTTGCCAGAAATGGTGGGGGGAAATTTGGGAAAGGGATATATTTCATTGTTGAATTGATTGGCACTAAGTGTCGCTCTTGAACATGACACCCCCTATTCATCATTTGAAGCCGGTTTGGGAAATCCATTTATCTCTCATTCGATTTAATAACAAGGTCTTTCCATGTGTCATCTTTGAGTCAATGCTACCAAATCATTGGTCGTGTCATTCATATGTTCAAGAGCAGTCCGTCTGAAACCTCTATTTGAGTCGGCCATCTGCAGTTATTCATTCATTCTGTGTCGGCCTTCCCTGTGTCCAAAGTCCAATTGCCACATACTCTGTTTCACTTTCAAACTCAGTTACTCATTTCGTGTCACTGATGGGGGATACATCAAGGCCCTCCTGTGACGAGTCTTGTTCCGTAGACTTCAGCACATTATCCGGTATTAAGGCTTAGAAATTATTCAGTACCTTGGAGCTTGCATGCCTCAATGGAAAGTTTCCTCGCTTTCGACAGTGGGTTTACATCATTGACCCCTGATCGAGAGATTTCGTCGGGTGTTCGACATCAACTCATTTATTAACAGTCAATGGATTGTACTGTAGTACCTTGGGAGTCATTGACATCAATGGTGATTTCCCTCGCACTTGTTAACGGTTACATCAATGACCGGTAATCAAGTGGTTTCTACCGTGTTCGACTTCGACACATGTAATCACATGGTTAGATTCGTACTTTGGATGATGAGATTGAAGACCCTGGATATTATCCTAGTGATCCAGGTTGCGATGGAGTATATGTATATTTTATGACACATAGATCCACTGTGTATGTTTCGTGGCTATGTCATCTTGATTGAAAATTTGTCGCACAGATCCAAATTGTATTCAGGTGGTTGTGCTATATAATGATGGCATGGATCCACAGTGTATGATTGGTGGCCATGACCTTTGTTTATGATGTCATCAGTCTATGATCTGAATATGGGAATTCCTACCTCAGAATGGGTATACATGGTATTTTGCTGATGCTTGGATGTTTGCAGGGCTCTGATTAGATGTGCTCTTGGTTCTTGACACACACATACAACTTAAAAAGTCTATCAACTGTCACTCGTTCCACTCTCAGACTTTGGGGGGCATTCTATTATCGACAATTTTGGTCATCATGATGATAGTATGATGATGTTATGATGATGGAAAATCAAGCTCTTCACTAAGAATACTTTCTTGAGAAAAGTTACACTTGTCTGTTTCCAGAACTCATGCTTTTAAAGGAGGTTCGCAGGCTACCTATATATTTACCTGCGAGAATGCCTGATTCTCGCAGGTTGCTTTAAGCTAGAGTGTGAGGGGTTCGCACTGTACCTAATTTCTAGGGTGTGAACATCTTCTTAAAGAGGAAAAAGATGAAGTTCTCGAGCCTTCTAGAAGAGAATCTTCAAGAAGAATGAGTTGGCTAGCGAATGGCACTGGTTTTCCTGATATCTTGGGATCATTTCCTATCCAAGTAACTAATCCATTCTCTCTTATAAATTGAGAGGAATACTCATGGAAAGGGTTAACCAAGCAGAAAGTTAGCAAGAGATTGATTGGATAATTGGTGCAAGACTGTATGAAGGACTGATGCTACAACAACAAGAGGTACCAGCAAGGTCATCAAAAGTGGTTGATTTTCTTCATGCATGAGCAAGTGTGTGTGTCAGAGCTAGGAGCCATCGAAAGGAGATCTAAAAAATCAAGGCCCAGGTTGTAAGTTTCACTTTCAATTAATTCAATACAGTAATATGTCCCTTTCCCATAAAGATGATGCCACTTTATTACATAACTCCTTGATCATATGTATATATTAGTTATTGAATATATTGATCTGCCTTCACTTCGATTGGTTTGTACTGTTGTGATCTAAACGAGACAAGAGTATTGGAGTGAAGATTGGAACAACAAAGATTTAAGGAAGGCGTTCATAAGGTATGTCCATAATCCTTACCTCTTAGTTCATTCAATAGGCTAGATCTAGGGAAAGTGTATTATTCTGTCCTGTTTTGTTCTAGATCCAGGTGGATCTAGGGAGATCGATTTGTGTCTGCACTCACGAATTTATCCTGAAACACAAAGATGTATACAACCAAGGGGAATATCAAGTAGATCTAACACATGAACAACACAACATTCATATATAACTTATCGCCTTGATATACTCCATGCATCTATCAGATCTACCTTATAAATGCAATAACAATATATGAAAGACAAATACAAAATACCAATCATACACAACAAAAAATATATGTGGTTCACCCTCTCTCTAGGGCTACATCCACATAACTGTGCTATATGATATTCAAGTAAAGAATACAGTTCTTGTCTGTGCTCTTAGCTAGAAGATCTCCTTTCTTCTCCTCTCTTTCTCTTCCCTCCCTGTGCACCCAACTGCAGGGTTGATCTTCACACCCAACTGAAGATCTTACAATACCATAAAGCTCCCCCACTTAGCACTTCCCTCTCATAATACAATAATCACTCACATCAACAATGACAACCTATCTTGATACCAACCCGAGATAGGTCCTCTTAACCTTTATTTATACATTACAATAGCTCACCGATAGCCTTAGGCCGAAACCTAGGTGTTCAAAACTATAGATACCAAAACCCTAGGTGTCTAAAACCCTAGGTCAACTTTGACCCATATTTTCAGGTCTTCTCCAGCCTGTCTTTCCTTCCTTCTCGCGTGGGGCTCCAAAGAATCCAATGGTGGCTCTTTCCACTTGCTGATTTGTCCACGATCCTTCTTCATTGTTGATCTAACATCATTGATCTCTTCTTCCAATGGATTTCTTTCCCGTACTTCACTCCATATTCTCTTCTTTTAACAACCCAGGGCGAACACCCACACATTCTTTATAATCAACTCTCTCAGAGCCCCAGAGTCTCGAAGCTTCGAAATGACCCCACTTGCACACATTACCAAACTATTTAATATTCAAAGGAGTTGGCTTCATTCACGTGTAATCAATTTAATAAATCTTATAATAATATAATATATTTATTATATCTCTCGAAATTTATGCCCAGGTTTCAAAATTCTCCAATATTATAATTAATAATTTAATATTGGAAAGAAAGGAAAGATATTCGGGTCCTCACCTTCGGCTCTTCCACGCAATTATTTATGCTTAAATAACATAGAGTTTCGAAGTTCCAGAGGGGATCCACTTCTATTATATTATGATTTTTAAATAGAATAAATTAGATGGTTAAGGATTCTGTGGTGAGAGTTTTGTTCAGAATTAATCGAAAGAACCACAATATTGTCTTTTATTTGTCAACTTTTCAGATCTACAGTAGGATCCATCTTCAGGACATAATAACTTGATGGAAAATTCAAGAGAGGAACCTTTTTTAATACTACTTGGTTGAGTGTAGGAAACCTAGAGAGTCGGCTCAGTGAAAATATTAGGGTTTACTACATGATTTTCATATTAATTAGTTAAAAACAAGTTGGGTAGGTATGAGAGGAGTGATGGGAACCAGCATGAAGGTGTTCATTAATTTTTGTGATGTAGTATTCTTGGTTCATGATAACGATGGCACCACCTTTTTCTGCTCTGAGAATTAATAAGTTAGTGTTGTTTCAGAGGTTTTTTAGGGCTAGGCATTTTTCTTTGTTAATGTTTCTTTTTGGCGTTTTTGATTTTCTGAGTATAACTAGAAAATCTTGTCTAATTGGGTCCTTATCTTCTTCTGCTAAGGTCATGATGTTGTCTTCTATGCAACAGATGAGTTTATCAACTAGGATGGAGGAGGGAGAGACTGCGAAATTTAAACCTTTTTCAAGTACGCTGAGTTTGGAGTGGATCAGTTCGTGGGAGGAAAGATTCACGACTTTCTTCATGTTGTTGGTGTCTGCGTCTTTCTTGTTGAGGATTCGTTTGACCATTAAAAATCAACTTGTTTTTAACTAATTAATATGAAAATCATGTAGTGAACCCTGAGATTTTCACTGAGTCGACTCTCTAGGTTTCCTACACTCAACCAAGTAGTATTAATCAAGGTTCCTCTCTTGCATTTTCCCTCAGGCTATTATGTCCTGAAGATGGATCTTGTTGTGGATCTAAAACATCGACAAATAAAAGACAATACTGTGGTTCTTCCGTTTAATTTTGTACAATGAATTAATTTGGATTGTAATATAATATACATTTCAATAAAGGTGTATTATGAAAAATCGCATTAATTGATCACATTAAAAACAATAATATAATATTTGTATTTATCACACATGTAACCTTGCTCAGGGAAAGAAAGGGGTCGGGTATTTGGTGAATTTGGCTCATGGAATCCCATCACCCAAACATTCTGAATCCCCAAAGATATGAACTCTCGGAGTTCTGAAGGCTGTGAGAAGGTTAAATCATTTGGTCTCCGTTTATTTGTTCATGTGTTTGACATTAAAATGAAAATAATAATTGTATTATTTTGGTCTTAGGTCTATTATGATCGAGGCACTTTAGCCTCCATTTTCAGAATAAGATAATAATAACATTAATAATAATAATATTAATATGTACATGTTTATAGACATATATATACATATATCTCCATATCCCTGTATGGTTTTACTACTTGGAGGGTTTAAATAAATTTAATTTCTCTTACAGGAAATAAGAAATGGAGAAATATAAATTTCTAGTATTTATTAAAGGGATTTAATAAAAGTTTATATTCCAAGGATATTTCTCCATCATAGAAATCAAAATATAATTATAATCTCTCCCTTCTCGTGGGTAAATGAGTATAATTTTATTCCCTTATTATTGTGCTTTACTACACTTACTAAATTTAAGGAAAATGGTCCTAAGACAAAGATTTACCTATTGGATTACTGAGAGGGGGGGGTGAATCAATAATAGAGAAATTTAATCCTTTTTAACCATATAATGCAAGTGTTATATCAATGTAGAATTATCATCCAATAACTGCAGAGTAAATGAACAAATGAACAATCATACACATACATAATAAACCAGTGTTTTACATGGAAACCCGAAGTGGGAGAAAACCACAATTCTTTTTCTTATATGTCTTGAAGAATTACATTCATTGGAAGCACTGAGTTCCTTTGTTTTCCAGCTGCAACTGGAAGGAGGCTCGAACCCCCTATTTGTTGAAATTACTAAGGCAACTGAGAGGGGGGGGTGAGTCAGTTGCTACTATGCTTAAACATTATTAAGTCTATTAAGCCATTTTTAATCTTTCATCAAGTGACGATCAATATTATACATAATATGAACAACATAAATAATGAGCATCAATCACACATAAGATATACATAGACACAGATTTTCACGAGGAAACTTATAAAGGGAGAAAAACTCCTCTTCTTTGAAATGATAACTAGTCTTTTAAGTTTTGTACATCATCTATGTTTGAGCACCAACTCAGAGTGAGGCTACTACCTCTATTTTACAAGCTCCAACTTGTTGAGAGCACCGACTCTCTGGTTTCTCTAGCACCGACTAGAAGGAAGCACCAACTCCCTAAGTGTTCCAGCACCGACTGGATGGAAGCACCTACTTCCACTTATACAAAAACTAACTTGTTTGAGAGTTCCAACTCTTTGGTTTCTCTAGCACTGACTAGAAGCAAGCACCAACTCCCTGAGTGTTCCAGCACCGACTCGATGGAAGCACCTACTTCCAATTATACAAGCACCAACTTGTTTGAGAGCTCCAACTCTCTGGTTTCTCTAGCACCAACTTCCTGAGTGTTCCAGCACTGACTAGATGGAAGCACCTACTTCCAATTATACAAGCACCAACTTGCATATAGAAAACTCAGTGTTTTTCCAAGCACCACCCTGCCACCCTGTTTTCTAGCCACAACTAGATGGAAGCTACAACTTCCAATATTTAAGCACCAAATCGAATATCATAGGACCACAGTCCTCCCTAGCACCACCCTACCTCCCTGATTATAAATAAATGATTGAATAACCAACAACACAGATAAATTGATTCTTACCACTTCTTTTCTGTTCTGTAAATCTAGTCTGCTTCTAACTGTTCTGCAATTCTTCTCTTCCTCTGCATGTTTTGCAATTCTGCTCTGCTTCAAGTTGTTCTGCAATTCTTCTCTTGCTTCTGTCTATTCCTCATATGTTACTCATCTATGAGATTTATCTCACAATGCGCATATTGTCGTTCTCACACTGCACATACTGTAATTTTCCCTTTCTTACAGTTCAACTCATGTTTCATTAAGAATGACCAACCACACACAGTCCCTATGTGTTTCTTTTTATATTCTACAGCCCCTTCCGTTACCCCTCAAATCCCTAGAAAANTTACAAGCACAGGGTCTCGCGTTGATTTCTCCATTTTGCATTTCGGCATTTCGGCATTTTGACATTCCTTTGGTGAAGAGTCTCAACACTCCAAGTTGCAATCCCTGAAACTTTGAAAATGTTTAGCTCCACTAGCTTCTTCCCCTCACGTGATCACCAATGGTGACCACAGGCTGCACCAAAAGGCATTTCGCACTTTCGCATTTCGGCATTTCGTGATTTCGCATATCACGAGTTCGAGAGGTTAGGGAACCCCATTCCTTTGACTTTCTAGTCAGGGAAATGATAATATTTTTCCACGTGTCCTATGGACCCAATGATCCAGATCTTATCATGATTTTGAAACTTCATTGGCCTTCGTCATGTATGATCAACAGTCCAGATCAATCCTCGATCTGACGGCTAGGATTATTTCACGATTTCGCATATCATGAGTTAGAGAGGTTAGAGAACTCCTTCCTTTGACCTTTCAGTCAACAAAATGACAATCTTTTTCCATGTGTCCTCTTGCTTCAACGTCCAAGATCATTTCACAAATTCACAAGCCTTCGTTGTGCTTGATCAACGGTCTAGGATATCTCTTTGATCAACGACTTAGATTAATTCATGATTTCACATATTGTGAGTTTGATAGGTTAGGGAACTCCTTCCTTTTACTCCTCCAACCCCCAGTATCCAAAATTCTGAAATGGAGATTAAGTCGTGGTTTCGAATTTCGTGATTTTTTGTCATGAGTTGCTTCCTTGACTCCTCCAACTCCTGGTATATAAAACTATGAAATGGAGTTAGATCAACGGTCTGGTATTTCGGCGTTTCACATTTCGATGTTTCATAATTTATGTGATGAAGTGTTTCGGCACTTCCAACTCCCGGTATCCGAAACTCTGAAATGGAGTCATATCAATGGTCTGGTATTTCGGTGTTTCGCATTTCATCATTTCAACATTTCTATGATGAAGTGTTTCGACACATCTAAATCCCAGGATCTGAAACTCCAAAATAGAGTTTAGCTTCTGATTCTCGAAATGGAGTTTAGCTTCTAATCTTTCCATGCGATCATTGTTGTGCTGTTGATCATGATCTTTGCCATCAATGACAAACATGCATACTCTGCTTCTATCTGAAAACATGCCAACAATATCCCCCTTTGGCATTGATGGAAACCCCTTGAAGAACATCCAACTATACCACTAACATCCTTGAAATTACCACACTTTCTCCCCCTTTTACATCAATGTCAAACAAGAAACACGCTCCCCTTAAGTTGTTGCAGTACATACTCCCCCTGTCAACTATGAGCAGCTTAGAAATACAACAGATATTCAATAAAGGACTCTCCCTAACCAGGTGAATAGATTAGACGAAAGAAGTTATAATCCCCAATTTTTGATGAAGATATCCAAAAGGGGTCATTGCTAACGATTTAGTAAATATATCAGTTATTTGTTCTGTGGAAGGGATATAATTCCGCTGAACAACTTTGTTTGTAACTTGTTCTCTGAGAAAATGGTATTTTATTGGGATATGTTTAGTCTTGGAATGAAGAACAGGATTCTTGGAGACACTAATGGAACTGGTGTTATCACAATGAATTGAAATCGAATCAGTATAGTTTACCTTCAAATCTGCAAGAGTTTGGATCATCCACAAAATTTGAGTGCAGCAAGTAGCAACAACAATGTACTCTGCTTCTGTAGTCGATAAGGAAATAGATCCCTGCTTCTTACTAAGCCATGCTACCAACGAGTCATCCAGGAAGAATGCACCTCCACTGGTGCTCTTTCTCTCATCCACACAATTTGCCCAGTCTACATTTGAATAAGCAGTTAACTGAAAATTCTAATTTCTGGGATGCCACAGACCATAAGTCATTGTTCCCTTCAAGTATTTAAATATCCTTTTGATAGCTACCAAATGACCTTGTTTAGGAGCATACTGATAATGAACTACCAATCCAATAGCTTGCATTATATCAGGAAGGGGTGTTGTGATGTACAAAAGACTGCCTATCATAGAGCAATATGTCCTTTGATAAACATCCAGTGAAATATTTTCTTTACTGAGCTTGCAACCAACCACCATAGGTGTTCTAATAGGAGAGGAATCCTCCATCTAAAATTTCTTCAACATCTCTTTCAAATATTTTTCTTGAGAGATAAATATTCCTGTAGAACTATGATTTACTTGTAAACCAAGAAAATATGATAGTTCTCCTATCATGGACATCTCAAATTCTGTTTGCATAGATTTAGAAAACCAATGGACAGATGATTCATTAGTACAACCAAAAATAATATCATCTACATAAACCAAAACAACCAGTAAATTATCACCTTCAGACTTAATGTAGAGATTGTTGTCAACAATACCTTTCTTGAACCCTTTGTCTTGTAAAAATTTGTCCAGTCTATAATACCAAGCTCATGGTGCTTGTTTCAGTCCATATAAGGCCTTCTTCAGCTTGCAAACATAATTAGGATTATCTTTCAATGAGAATCCTCCAGGTTGCTCCATATATACTTCTTCCTTTAGTTCTCCATTAAGAAAAGTTGACTTAACATCTATTTGATACACTTTAAAGTTCTTATGACATGAATAGGCAAGGAACATTCCGATGGCCTCCAATCTTGCCACTGGTGCAAAAGTGTCATCAAAGTCCCGACCTTTAACTTGTGCATACCCTTTACAGACCAATCTGGCTTTATTTCTAACAACTTGTCCTTTT
This sequence comes from Picea mariana, assembly GCA_032191745.1. Classification (NCBI taxonomy): domain Eukaryota; kingdom Viridiplantae; phylum Streptophyta; class Pinopsida; order Pinales; family Pinaceae; genus Picea; species Picea mariana. The sequence goes on along the minus strand of JASDQU011310853.1, from coordinate 17,374 downwards.
TCATTCATTTTATTCTTGAACACCCATTTGGAACCTATTACATTCTTATCTTCAGGTCTAGGAACAAGCTCCCAAGTATTGTTCTTCTCAATCTGATCAAGCTCTTCATTCATAGCTCTAATCCAATCATCATGTTGGTTGGCTTCATCAAAATTTTTAGGTTCATTCATAGATAAAAAAGGAACATGATATTGTTCCGAGTCTTTAATCAATTTCCTTCTTGTCTGAACTCCTTTATTTATATCTCCAATTATCTGATTTTCAGAATGATTCTTTCTAACAATTCTAAGAGGTGATTTTGCTTATTTCTGTTGATTTGTGTCAGTCGGAGTATTCGTATCTTCATATGATTCATATTTTTCTCTTTATGATCCTTGGACCTATTCATCTTCGTATTCAATTCTATCTTATGTGCTTGGATCAACATTTCTTACATTTTTGACTGGGATTTCTTCATCAATTTTTATGTCTATACAATTAACCACTTTATGTAGTCTCTTATTGTAACATCTGTACTCTTTACTATTTGTAGCATAACCCAAGAAGATACCTTCATCAGCCCTGTCATCATATTTGAAAATATTTTCATCATTGTTCTTGATATAACATTTACTCCCAAAGACCTTAAAATGCTTGATTGAAGCAGGTCTTCCAAACCATAGTTCATAAGGAGTCTTGTCATTGTGTGGTTTGAGATGTGATTTGTTAAGGATATGCTGTATGAATTACTTCTACCCAATATGTCTGAGGTGTGTTCCTTTCATTCATCATTGATCTTTCCATTTGTTGTACTGATCTATTCTGCCTCTCAACAACTCCATTTTGCTGTGGAGTTTTTGGAATAGTGTATTCTCGTTTGATCCCATGTTTATCACAGAAATCTTTGAAGTTCCATGAACTAAACTCTCCTCCTCTATCAAACCTTACTACCTTCAATCTTTTTCCTATTTGATTCTCAGTTAGAGCCTTAAACACTTTGAATTTTTCAAATGCTTCAGATTTTTCCTTCAAAAAGGCAACCCATGTTAGTTTAGAATAATCATCAATAATCAACATAAAATAATTTTCTTTTCCTGTACCTTCTTTCCTTGATGGTCCACATAAATTAATATGTACTAACTAGAGAGGTTTTTCTGTTGAAGGAATTTTTTTATATTTGAACTAAGTGCGAGTAAGTTTTCCTATCTGGCAAGGTTTGCAGACATAATCATATGGCTTTGATATATTTGGAAGATCCTTTACTTCCCCACTATTTTTGGGCTTGATATATGATTAAAATTTAAGTTTCCAAGTCTCCTATGCCATAGCCAACTTTCATCATACTTGCTTAAGTAACATTCTTCTTTTTCTTCTTTTAACACATAGACATTGTTTTTTGTTCTTATCCCTTTTGCAACTAGTTGTCCTGAGTTCACAGATTCTATTCTACAATCTTTAGAGGTAAAAATGACTTCACATCCTCGGTCACAAACTTGACTGATACTAAGAAGATTATGTTTCAGACCCTCTACAAACAACACATCTTGATCTTTCCCTTTGCCATTACTCAAACTTACCATTCCTTTACCTTTTATTTTTCCTGGTGCATCATTTCCAAAAGTTACATTCCTTGATTTGTTTTCACTTAGAGTTAGAAACTTACTTTTGTCTCTAGTCATATGTTTGGAACATCCACTATCAATATACCAGGGATTCTTTTGTATTTGGGCTGATAACACTAATCTTCACTGGTCATCTTCTTTCTTCTTCCAAACCTTGAAATTTTTGGCAGCAAGATTCATATCTGGCTTATAGTTTCTTAAGTGACAGTTTGCAGTTTTATGTCCATAATTATGGAAGTTGTAACATTCTAGTTCACTGAATAATAGATCATAACAATTTTTATGCTCATAATTTTTGTTGTGTTTCACCTATATCCTTATCCCAGTCATCACATGATTTATAGTCTGTGATTGTTTGTTGCTTGGTTGTTTCAATCTTTGTGGTGGCAGATAATTATTCCTTGAAAAACTTGATTTCTCATATCTAAATCTTAAAGAACAATTTATAGCTTTG
>JASDQU011310852.1:2220-23992 GCA_032191745.1 Picea mariana | reverse complement strand
CAAGAGAAGGAAGACATCCCAAGCCTAGGTTATCTACACTCAAGGCTATTTTTCCTTTAGGGTTTGATGAAAGAGCCTTGTTGTAGCAACACTCTCCCTCATGAAGGAGGAGAGAGCACAAGGCCTTGCTTTTGCAACACCGGAGTGAGCCTCTCTCCCCTAGGGTTCTGTCTTTGAGGCCCTACTTTAGCAGCACCTTGAAACTTTTCCCTCTAGTCTTTTTAAATATCACCTCCTTCAACCTATGCGTCCTTCACTTATTGACTCCATTCTACCCTAAGGCACTGATCCCAAGACCTCCAACGTTGAAGTAGAATTGGATCTAAACACTCTCAAACCTTTTGAAATTGAAACCCTAACTACACTAACCCTAATCTACTAACCCTAAGTTGTTGACGTCATCATTGAATATTTCATCTTTATTGCAGCAACGTTTCATCTTGTGAGCAATTGAATGGTAGTTGAAGGCATTAATTGAGTTAAGAAGTGATTTGTTATATTGAATGTTGTATCATTCTAGTATTTATTGGTGAAGTGACATTACTGCTATTGTTATTTTGTAAACATTGACTTCGTCAACATTTACTTTCAAATTTCTCATATTGAATATCATATAGTCTTTAAAGTATATGAAGTACTAACCAAAGCCTGCATATATCAAGTTTGTTGTTGCTTTGTTCTCGGGCAGGGATCCTACTTGGTTGTCTTTATTGGCTATAAGCCAGACTATCTGCTTTGGTGGTGATCTGTGAAAGGGGAAACTTGTCATTGTCTGATTATCCTTTGAAGCCCCTTTCAAAACTCCAGGTCATCGGGGACGTCTCCCCTGGGACTAACCTCCCTAAAGAGAAATGATTCGAAATCGGATTCAGAAGCCTGACTGGGCATGAAAAATTCTCAAAAATGAAAGTGCTCGAAATCTGACGAAACCAACACCATTGCGTCCGTCTCGTCTTCCTGATTCCGGTGGTATATTTACTTTGTCAAACAGAGTCCGTATGGAGAAGATATCACATTTTGTCCGCCAAGCCAAAGAGGGAAAATTTTTGGATGTTGACTGTACCTGTCTGTACAGTCCGTATAGGACACGTGTCAATCTGTACAGTCTGTACAGGACACATGGCAGGTCCATACAGGACACGTGGTAGCCTTAGGTAGTGACACATGTCAGGCAGATTTGGCATTTTTGGTGTACGGCTGGACCAATCCTGAGGTGACACGTGTCACCACTGAAAGGGTGACACGTGGCACAGGTGACGTCAGCAGCTGACGTAGCATGATGATTGGACCGTACAGTGAGCTGACGTGGCAGATGACGTGGGAAAATCAACGATGGACATGCGAAATATTCTGGTTGGATGACGTGAACGAATCATCGGTTGACACATGGCATGCATCGATTGGATGTAAGGGTGCCACGTGGCCCAATCACGGGCTGCCACGTGGCACCCCGGTTTTTGTCAATTTGGTTATGGTTTCAAAAGTATTGGAGTCGACCGGATTCGAACCGATGACCTCTCCTCTTTGCCAGAGTTTTAACAAAGTCCCGTGACCACTGCGCCACGTGTTGGTGCTTGTTATAAGGTGCGGGTGTTATTGTATTTAACGTTGCATATTGTGTTAAATGGCGGGGGGGTGGGGTCGGGGCTTAACCCCGACCCCCGGTTCTATGCATCATATGTGACCACGGCGGGCGTTTTAACGGGCGCGGAGGTTTCAAATATGCATGGGGTATTGTAATAATGACCCACGGTCCTATGTGTAATCCATGCGACCAAGTAATAGCGCGCGGTTTGTTTATGCCACGGTTATGTGTGGTTACAACGGTTGGCTTATATAACTGCAATGCGACGGGTGCTAGCGCATTTGGGGTGGCCTGCGCTTAGCCCTTTGGGCTAGCGCGTGGCCACATGGCCCATACGACCTTGCCAAAAGGGGGCGCACCCGGACGAAGGGGGCTAAAGCCCGTATATAACCAATTATATAGTTAAAAGTGGGTTTTTTAACCACTTTTGGATTTTTTAAATGTAATTAATCCATTTTTAATGTAATTGGGAGTTATTGGGTGGTTTTTGAGCCTAACTTCTTGGAGGAAGTCGGAGATGGGCAACTACCTTCCCAACTATTTAACCAAGGCCATTTTGAGGCCATGGGGACAACTTTTTTAGAGCATTCAGAGCAGAGATGCTGAGGAGAAGCCAAGTCAAAGCCCGTTTGAGGCAGAGAAGCCGTTGAGGAGGAGATGTTGTCTGACCATTTCTGAGAGCTCCAGGCGTTCGTTTCACGTGCCGTTTTTTGTGCATGGTTCCAGAGATCTGGGCAAACATGACCAGAGCAGTCTTGTAGCCATTTGGCATTGTAATGATGTACTATCGATCTTTCAAACAGAAATAAAGAAGCCTCCCCCATAGAGAAAAGGCCCGGAGACATAGGCAAAGTTGTGCCGAACTCCGTTATCAACCTGCGTATTATGGTTTGTTGTTTTTCATTGCATTTCAGATCTGCATATATTTATATGGCTGTATAATTCCTTTTCTTTTCTCGTTCTTTTGCTAAGTTTCTCAATGGTTAATTAATGCATGCAAATAAAAACTCAACCATAAGTCATTCGAAAAATCCCGACGGATCAAGAAAGAACCTACCCATCATGGTGACATTGGGTGGGATAGGTTCCTGTTACGCCAGTTTGTCCCTCTACCTTATAGCCTCTACTCCTAGCTACAAACTGTGCGATAACAAGTCCTATGTTGCAACTCTATTTCTCTAGGATCTGCAAATAATTTAGAAACAATTAAGGGTAGTAAAATGCCTTATGTATATGGGGAGTGTTATGTTGGAAGTTTAATGAAAGATGGATAGAAACAAGAGAAATAATTCTTTTGAGGTTGGATTATGGCTATTACAATGATAATAGGTCATAGTGGGACTTTAATACCCCTATGGAATTTGGGAGAAGTAACCATATATTGTAAGTACATATCTTAAACTTGAATTTTTACCCCTAGACACTCCAAACAATAATAACTCAGAAAATTTGGATGGGATTTAGGTACACATATTTTAGGCCCAATGATCAGTGATATCAAAAGTTCAATTAGGTGTAGTGATTCATGATCAAAGGACCATTACATTTTTTTAGGGAAACAAAATTCAAAATGTGTTCATCAAAGGCACCTTCCATGGTAAGCAATATTTGAAGCAGATGACATATAAACTAGTTAATTGAAAGGGTTCCTTTGTTTTCCAAAGGAAATAGAAAGCATGGAAAATATGAAAAACACATTTAAGAGGGAGCATAGATGAATTTAGACATATTCAATCATTTAGTAATCTCTCAATTTGATGAACACCAACTTTAACCCATGATGGGTATCCTACTGGGAGACATCCCTTGGTACAATGCATAGAGATAAGTTTAGAAAGGGGATAAATAGAATAAAATACCTCTAACTTCCCCAAGGGAAATTGGATGGACTCGCAAAAGCTCCAAAAGAAGTTTTGGATGACTGATCCAAATGGAGTTTTTATAGATAAAGTCAAACAATTAATCCCATACAATATGATATTCAAACTTGGAATATTTTCAAATATTCAATGGTGGAAAGATTGGTTTTGTGTGGCATACCTTGCGGGTAGTCATAGTATGCAACCTTTAGTAAACAATTTTGAATTTATAATAAAAAAATGATTCTTGGAATGTAAGATGTATGTAAACTAATATAGATTTGTTGGATATTTTAAAATTCTGGATCTGAATGTGTGTGTGTGTGTGTGGAATTTCCTACATTTATTTATGGAACTTTCTGTAGATACAATGCCAATATTCAATGTGTTTTTCTATGTGTTGATATCCCTCACAAAATGTTTTTCGATTCTCTACTATTTCCTCTACATAACTTCTTTGATCCTACCGATATTAACCTTGGTGTTGCTATTGAACTTATGGGTTTTGGCAGAAATCAATACATTACTATCCCCTACACCAATGTTCAACATCTCTCCACTCCTTGTCAATGTTTGTTGCAACATATACTCATAAATGTGTCTATTGTTTCTCTATCATTCTTATGTTGCTACCATTGAAGAAGCCTCTCTCCTTCTATATTCTAGAACCATTATCATCCATTAAAAATTATTACTAAATTTTCATTCTATCAAGACCCAACATTCAAATACTTCTTTATAAATTAATTGGACGTTAGTAGAAAGAAGTTCTATTGCATGCATCATATAAACAAATGACTATGATAAACGATGTGGTGCAAGGTATAACAAAAAGAGAAAAATTTATGCAAAGTAATTGGTTGGACTGTTATAGGATTACAAGGACACATTTTTTTGGTAGAGGTAAGTTTATAAGATTTTCCTTCTTTAAAGAGTTTATAAATGTTGTGGCTGACATCATATAATGTATTATGGTGTTTTTGATAGGGGATACCCAAGTCGGTATAGTTGAGGGGGGAGCCATCGCATTTGATGACGTATTGGAAAGGTCTAATGGAAAAGGTTATAATACAACATTTATTAACTAGAAGGTGAGCACTATTGTACCTAGCCTAGATGATAAGGACAAGAGTGAGTTGTGGTAGGTAGATGAAGACATGTTACAAAGTCTCGGGATATGATTTTTTTTTCTACCATATTTGAGGATGATTATGGATAGTTGATATTTTACTTGAAAATTCTGAGGGAAAATGAGATTGGAACAAGAACCTTTGGTCATGAGAAGTGAGGAAGGGTTTTTTATAGTAGGTTTTAGAAGAGGGACTATTTCTAGTGAAAATAGGGATTAGGGTTTGTAAAAACATGGGCAGTTTTGGAGCATTCTAGCAATTGGTCATTAGTGTATAGATTTTTTGGGATAGAATGGTGTTCCAAGGCATAACAAGTGGAAGCATTATGAAAATAGATTTGTGGAAATGACACTAGCAAGGGGGTCATGAAGGTGTACCAAGATTAGGATTAGAATTATATTTAGGGTTAGGGATAGTAGAAGATGGTGACAACATACCATTGAAAGGAGGATGTGAAGGTGGAGGGTGAGAAAAAAGAGGACGATGGAATATATTAATTTTTCTTTCTATGGAAATATAATAGAGGAAGGCTTGATCGAAATTGTTGCTCTCAAGAAAATATACTTCATGTTGAAAAATTACTAGCAAACCATAATTAAATTTAAAAATTGGTACCTCTTCAAAATATGTGATTTGGAGTTGGATCTAGGACATTGTACCATGATTTCACCAAAAGTTGTACCATGCTTTCACTACCTCCACACCTCCAAACGATGACTTGTTCATTTCATTGAATTCATCATTGTCTTATGACTATTTCTTTGTCTCCCATTCATTCTCTCCATCATTGAGAGTGAATGGGTGACAAAGAAATAGTGATAAGACAATGATGGATTGAATGAAAGGGACATATGACCTTTTGGAGGTGTGGATGTATTGAAATTGTGATACAACTTTTGGGAGGGAAGGAATTAATTGGAGACACAAAGGAAAAGGGTTGTGCTTATTTTTCATGGAATGGATTATGACCCAACAGTGAGACTAACCTACCACCCTCTCATCCCTTATCAAGTGTATCTATTAATTAACTCTATAATGTAGCCTTTTAGTGTCCCCATATACGATGGGTAGCTAAATTGTTATCCAGGTGTAGAAAATACACCTATGGAAAGTGAAAATATTAATCTCTCAATGTTGTAGTTGCACTAAGTGATCCAACACCATATTGTTGAAAAAGGTAAACTCTCATCACGATGTAGCTTGACATCTCTTAGCCACCCCTACAACTAATGACGTCAATCACACTTCCTAGACCTATCTTGGATACAATAGAACTAATGCCCCCTACCTACACCCATGGAGGAGTTATATTTATAAGGTTTTGGTAGAGGCTCACTGGAAAAATGGAGAAGGAAGGTCACTCCCATGTGACATGTGATTCATTGGCTTGTTACCAAAGAAACTTCAACCATACACAAGCTATGGAGGGTTGTGAATTGGAAAAGTATTACCATATTTGTCAAAGTCTAACCATATTTGTTGGCCATGGAATAAATATGACACAAGCATATACTTTAAATGAGGGTTTTATAAGTAGTATACAATGAACTCATGGGTTGTAGTTTGTGATGTATGGTACTTGGAATCACAAATTGTACAACCCGATAAGACAAAACCTTATGATGCCTTGTTAAATATGGCCAACAAAATCATTTTTTATATGAAAGTTATTGAACATTTTTTTGTTAATTATAATTGAGACACAAGAAAGGGCCGGTGCCTTTTGACCCTAATCACCCTGGCACAATATAATAACCATGGTGTATTAAAATGTTTCCTTAACTCACAATATGTGTGATAGTACACTACAGTAAATGGTATTCATAAAATATAAGAGTCATTGCTTATAGGTTGGGTAAAATAGTATATGTACCTCCCTCATAATAGAAACGTTTGTATCTAATCGATTCAAATTGTAAACAATCAATGACTATTCGCCTGCATCTATTGATTTTATTGCACATGTGATTACACAGTTTCCTTCACACCCCTCAAATACGCAATTGGGTTTCTTATTTGTGGTTGCGAGTCGTGCACTGTTTATAAACCCTGCAATATTCACTGCTTCTTTTGGCCTTCCGTCAATATAACTAGATGCTCCTTTATTTTGATCATTATATTTTAGTTGTATATAATTTACAACCACACCATATCTTCACATACTTTTTGTATATTGGACTAGCCATATCCAATCTTTGTAGATGTATTAGGGTCCTACGTACTCCATCAATTCATTTATTCTGCCATAACAGACCTCTATTCCATCCATGGAAAATAGCCCCAAACCATGTAATGATGATGGAGCAATGTGGTATATCCTTTCGTTGACATAAAAATAAGAGTTCATTTAAGGAAGATCCTTGGGTACCGATCATTTCACTAGATGGTTGTACCTCAAGGGCACCTCGATGTCGTCTATGCTCTTGTCATCATAAGAACATGACCCCCTTTAGAAAGAAAAAATTCTATGCGTCTATGGAATTTTTTTATGATCTTCGCATGTTAGACCTACTAGATGTCTCACCTTCCTCTATTCTACTTGAACTTACCTCACTTGAAAAAGATAGATATGACAAATACCTGTTTTTTTGTACGTCCTATAAAAGGCCATCAAATGAGAGAAACCATTAGAAAGTATTATAAGGGTTGTGATGAAACATCTTGAGGAAACCAAGTATGGCACATTTACTAGATTGTGACAATTCCACTAGATATAACACACATCAACCTGTCTGAACTTCAGGAGATCCCATCCAACAAAGTTACAAGTTTTTTCAATATCTTGTAAAGTCCTCCATAAATATTTAATATGATTTTATCTTTCAAGCCTATAAAACCACATATTTGGAGTCATCATATCGTCAATGTGTCATACTAGATAAGATAAGAACAAGAAAAAGATAATAAGTCACTTTGTTTGATAAGAAAAGAAAAAGAAAGAGATAACGATGAAGACAATATGAAAACTTGGATGGGATGGTGAAGGGGCATAAAAGGACAAGAATCAATTGAAATGTGTGAAATGTAATATATCACATTGATATTTTATTAATATAAACATTCTTCAAAGCACAAAGGAAATTATTACATCACTTTCAAAATGTCACAAGAAAACCTTAATTTGAAATTTTGTATATACTCAAAGTTGTGCAGATCACATATTCCATCTCCCAATTATTGTTAGAAATAAAGAGATGTGCTCATTTTTCCATAGACAATATAGCAATATTTTCACCCAACCATAGGCACAAAGGCCACCCCAGAGCACCTTAACCTTGAGAGACAGAATAATTCTGGAAGCAGAACAATAGCCAACCAAGGTAATGCACCTTTCTCCAAGGGTAGTGAACCAAGAAAGAATAACCAAAGACCAAGAAGAAAGATGTTTATCCACCAAAAATATGTCATCCTGGACCATTCTCTGCCTGGAGAATATCTTTCCATCAGAACACTGACTATCCATCTAGTTGGAAATCATCTCCAACACTAGCGGTAGTCTCCATGGGAGTCATAACAATGACATCCAATAGAACACAACTATGTCTATACATAGTAGTACACAGCTACTACCCAATGGTACACAACCACTCCTAGTAGCACACGACTACTAACCAATGACACATAGTCACTATCAGTGGATCAAATTCACCACAGTAGTATACAACTATTGTCCAGAGACATATAGTCTCCACAACAATCATATCATCTAATATCAACCTGCATAAACAATATCATGATACAAATTGAGTCATATGGGCCATTCTTCCACTCACATCTGTGAGATATGGAAGAGAATTTTCCCTCGAAAAGTAAAAACATCATCCATGGGCTATCTGGACTATTCTTCCCAATCATGGAAGAATAACTATCCTTGATTTCTGAGCCTAGACCATTCACCTGACTGGGCCATTCCACCGACACTAATCAGAGTGAAACCTAGAGAGAATGAGTCTACCCTAGGGAATGCTTGTACCTGATTGTTGAACCTGGACTATTCCCCTAACTAGGTCAGTCTTCAGGCACTAATCACAGTGCAACTTGGAAAGAATGAGTCTACCCTAGGGAATGATTGTCTGGACCATTTCCTAATGGAAATGACTATCCTACACCAACCTCCAAAATGGACCATTCTTCGAAATTGCTCACAACTGTGAACTTCGAAAGAATTATTGCCCGACGAGGCAAACGATTCTACTTGACTATTACTCAGAGTGACTGCCAAGAAGAATGAGTGTCCTAGAACATTCCCCCACATTGGACACAAGGGGAATCATTGTCTATGGTACATCAACAATCTATCGAACCATTTTCATTACAAAAATTACTGTTTGATCTAGACCATTTTACGAACTGGAAAATGACTGTCCATCAGAAATCTTGAACCACTTTTCAGACTATAAAAGAACTGCACAAATTGAACAATTTTACGAACTGGAAAATGATTGTCCATAAATGAATAACATATCAATGATCCATCCCAACCTGGGAGTAATCACTTCCTTTTTCAATAAGGAAGTTGTCTCCACGAACCCCAAATACGCAAACTTTTCATCTTGTACAGAGGCTTTACCAAAATATTTGTTATCTGCTCATCTATGGAGATATACTAAAGAACCACTTCTCCCCTCTCAACTTTGTCAGAGAGAAAATAATGCTTGAACTCAATGTGCTTTGACCTGTCGTGGAACAATGGGTTCTCTGAAGGCTTCACACAGCTTTGGTCGTCACAATATATCATGGTCGAATCAAGCACATGATGAGACAGTCCAAAAACCATATTACAAAGCCACATTGCTTCCGTACAAGCATCACAAGATGAAATATACTTTTCTTATGTAGTGTTGAGTGCATTAGACTAATGTTTCATGCTAGCCCATTACATCGTGGAGAAGCTCAAACAGAAACATATCCAAGTAGCACTTCTTCTTTCATCTGCACTCCCTGCCCAATCTGAATCGATAAATTCATGCAATTGTATACAATAACTCAAACGTCCCATAAAGCAAGTATCCAGTCGAGTATTCTCCAAATACATTAACGAGCCAATCAATTGTCGACACAGAGACTGGTCTACTGGATCAAAGTCTCTTGACTTCTTCAGATCTACTATCATGGGAGTTTGCCATGGATTTGCAATCCATCATCCTAGACTTCTGAAGAACCATTTCAATATACTTCCTCTTTCATAGGAAGTTTTCACCATGCTTATGTTGTACATGAGAGGCCCTACACCAAGTTTTCTTTAATCCATACAAGGTCTTATTCCATTTTCATACAAGGGTCTCTTTCTGGTATACCTCAAAACCTTGAGGTTTCTCTACATACGCTTCTTCTTCAATTACTTTGTTGAGAAGAACAATATTTACATTCATTTGATGTAAACTCCAATTCTAGGACATGTGGGCCTCGAGACATGATCTCCTTAGTTATCCCTAGGGTAGGGGATAACATCTGGCTCCAACTTGGGGACATATGCTCATCATAGAGCACATGAGAACCTTAGCATCTCTGGTATGACCTGTGCATGCTAGATCTCAACAAAATGCATCAATAATCCTTAGGGTGGTGATATCACCCTTTGCTCATATATGATATAATAAAATAAAGAGAATCATAGGTGTGCATATATACATAATGGAGAAAAAAAATACGAAAGTGAAACTACAACTATACTAACATGATATGCAGATGGTATATACAATGGATGTAAATTCCTACCTAATCTACTTACCTGTTGGTTGAATGCTAGGTGTAGTCAAATAACCAGTGAAGCTATCCTAGCAATATCTCATAATCGTTGCCTCTGTGCTTCATCGTAAATGAAAAACAATGACAAGTCAAGCACAAAAATAACATGAGTTAGAACATGTATCACATCATCGAAAATCGTAAATTCTAGCTCATGGAGGCAGGAGGGAGGGACAAAATCATGCCAAGTCACACTTCTAGGAAAGCGCTCAATCCATCTCAAAAAGGGATCGAGAAAAATCAAAGGCTCAAAATACTGACTCAAAGAGTCTAAAGGTTGGCTACCTTGGATGTCATCATAGAATAAAGTGTCATAAAAAAACTGGAAAGGAAAATTACTCACCTCATTCTCTTCATCTTATGCAGGAGAGATAGGATCTTGGAGAGCTTCATCAAACAAAGGTGCAGGTACTAATCATTCATCCTCATAATTCCCTTCTTTAGTTAAATATGCATTGCATTCTATCGAAACATGGGAAAAATATTGTTCCTCTTCAAGAGGTTGACAAATTTCTTCATAAATCTCTCCTTCTATATCAGAGGGTTCTTGGTATTGAGTATGGTACACATCCTTGAGATCTTCCACAATCTCAGTTGTGAGTCCTTCGTCCTCTAGGGCTACTATGAGATTTTTAAGGGAATCTTCATATGTATAGCATTGTGGTTTGACAAACTCAATAAACCTACAAATGAGGTCTACGAAAGATGATATACCCATATCTTCACAACAACCCTTAGACCAATCTTACAAAAAAGATGGCAAAGAAAGTATGAACAATTTTACCAGGACATCCTCCCCTTCCAATTCTATCTCACTTATATACTTCAAGAATTATACAATGTGAGTAATTGGGAGGCCTCCGAATCTTGGAGAGTAGTTTAACCATTTTGCATCAAAATAATGCGAGTATCCTCTTTTGAAATCAATAGTCGAATACACTTGTTCTCAGAGCGCCATGATCCCATAACTTGGAAATATCACAAAAATGAGAGTAAGGTGGCACCTTGGAAAAGGTTAGTGGAGTCACCATATATCCTCTTAAGGATTATCAAAAGGATGAGGGAATCATCCTCAGTGGAGTCGCCAGGTAATATTTGTGAAAATAAGGCTTCAGATAAAGGCTTATCGAAAAAGTGTCGTTGAGGAATATTGACTCAATGTTCCTTGGAAGTGGTGCCAAAATGTTATCGCACAATCTGTACTTTCCCAAAGCCCAAGGAAAGTGAATGCAATATTGGCATAATAGGGGGTGACCTATCACTGTCACCTTAATAGGAAACCCCTTTCTATTTAGGAGTATATCAATGTTACCCCAAGGGAGATGTCCCCAGTGACCTAAAGGGATGATAAGTCTAAGACAAGGATGCAAGAAAACCCCCCTATCACTGGTCACTCAATTCAAAAGGTTCTTAAGGTCTTTAAGGGATGAAGCAATGGTAAAAAAATGGAGTGTACCTACCGAGAACAAGACAAGAAAGAAAATATGGTAGCTTTCAAGTACAAAATATGATGATAGTGCTTCTTACGATGATGACCCTTCAACAAATGGGCTAGTTGATGTAAAGTTGCAACAATGTAACAATTTATAACGACAATGAGTATTTTTTAATAGCCATAATAATTATGCCTTGAAATCGCTTGAAAAAGACAAGAAAAAGTAACTTTGACTAGGCAAATTCATAAAAAATTGTGACAAGCAAAGTTGGCAATGTTTAGCTAGCATTTAATATCACTTTTGCAGAGAATTTGTTGGAGTTAGATGGATGTACCAATATTTTGTAACAACAACAAATTTTAGTGCTCAAAATTGCAAGAAAACACCATGCAAACTCATCATTTATCTAGTAGATTGATTGGAAATTGTCACAAGTTATTTCCAGATGAGCTAAGTATGAGTTATGTAGCTGAATACGGAAATTTAGCATGAATTTGTATGGTTGTAGCAATTATTTGAAACATAAACAAGTTAGTTAATGAATTAGTCTAGTTTAAGGTTAGTAGAAGTTAGCAAAAGCTTCATGGAAGAGAGTTTGAGTGTTTAATCAATCCTTCAATAAGAGAGAGGCTAGAACTAGTGCCTTCTAGGGATTATGGAGTCAAGTGGATGGCTTCTTCTAAGGATGAAAATCAATTTTGATAGTGCACAAAATTCCAAGAGGAATGCATAGGATAAGTAGTAACTTAAGTCGCCCTATGCATTTTCCTCAAGAAAACAAGACACTATGGTGTAGGCAATTCTAGGCCCTAGCACCTTGCTCTCCTTAGGATTTTTATGGGATAAGAACTTAGGCAAAGATAACTAGGTCAAAACCTTAGAGTGCTAGGAAACTAGGGCTCTAGGGTTTCACTAGTTACTAGATCAATTCAATGAAAATCTTGGAAAATAGAAAGTAAGAAAGTAGCAAATTAAGTTCCTTACTTCAAGCATTAAGTATACCATGCAATCTCATAATCTTGTATGAGCAAATAAAACCATACATAAACCATTCAATAAATAACAAAAATGCATATTTTACCTACTTGCACCAAGAATAATCATGAAAATAGCACGCAAGATCACCATAAAAGCTTCCAAGATTGATCCGCTTGCAAAAAGTCAGCCTTATACAAGAGTGTGCCTCACAATTTCAGCCAATAACCCTTCTAGGGAGAAAATTTCAGACCTCTCCTCTTGTGCGAGGAGTTGTGATGTAAAAATGAATGTACTTTTTGTTTATTTATACAAAATTGGTGACCTTTAATTAATTTTCTGGTCAAAATAAGGCCGACCTGGCCAATTTACAAATAAATTCAAATTCGACATAAATAAAACTAATTAGCACCTAAAAACACTTCCAAGGGTGATGCCATGCCCTTCTAGGGTGACCTTGAGCCCCTAAGGTGGAACGTTGGGCTCTAGATGATGAACGTTTGGCCTCCAAAGGCGCTGGATGATGCCCACATGTGCCAACTAGCTCACAACTGCCCTCAAAATGAAAACCCTAGCTCTCGATGATGTCATGGGATATCAAAGGTCAATGCCATGGGATCTCAAAGGTCAACGTCCAAGTGGAAAAGAAAGGTCCCCATGGGTCTAGGTCTTCCAAGGTGCCTCCAAGGTGACATCCTTATTTCTTCCTGGTGAAAATCTTTGATGTCTTATTTCCCCTAGCCGGGGTTACATCATCCATATGTGGGATTTCATCCCCATGAAGTTCCAAACTAATCATTCCCCCATGTGTACCTGTCCACCAGGCAAGGTCCTGCAGCAAAAACAAGTACACCCTCCAGGGGTTCATAAGTCACATGGATCATAACATGTAAATCACATCCAATAATCAAATTACCCAAACATGTGCATCAAACCCCCCTTTACCCAAAAAAATGCTCAAAGACATTATGCAATCTAGCAAGTCATGTTTGGAGAAGGTCATAGGGTGTCCTATTGGGATAATCCTCCTTCAGTTTGGGGTGTTTCCCAGGTGAGAACTAATCCATGTCATGTAAGTGTATGAGGTGGCATGGGGTAGTGTTTGGGCATGGGGTGCAGTGATAACTGGGAAATGTAAACCTTACATGTGGGTGCCTTTGTAGAGGGTGAGTTGCACCTTATCATAGATTCCATTGTTTACTATCCCATTCATTGCCTTTTATTCTTAACTTCATTTCTTTTGATCCTTTTTTTATGCTTCAAGGAAAGATTTGAGGGACATTGTCATGGCTTGGTGACCAGAAGTGATAGCGTTATCGACAAGCATTTCACAGAGATGAAAAGGTTGGCTCGTGATGAA
Organism: Picea mariana; assembly: GCA_032191745.1. NCBI lineage: Eukaryota > Viridiplantae > Streptophyta > Pinopsida > Pinales > Pinaceae > Picea > Picea mariana. The sequence goes on along the minus strand of JASDQU011310852.1, from coordinate 9,899 downwards.
ACCATCTTTCTCTTGGCTATGCCATGAAGAGCCACTACCCTATTTTGGTAGACCAGATAGATGGTAATTTCATACCACTACATGCCCATGGTCATAATAGGTCGGCTCACGATGAGACCTCCCATCCACCAACTAATACCTTGAGTTTTTGTTTTTATCATAGGTTCCCTTTTATTACTGAGAATATTTTTACTGCTTTGTCGGGAATCCCTGGGCGAAGCATCTCAAAAGTTTCATCTTTGGATTTTAACTCTTGGCAGCTACTTTTACCCTATGGGCCTTTAGCCCCTTCTTCCCACAAGGCAAGGTACAACCCTTCTTAGTGTGGAAAACCTCAATGCTCGAACAAAGGTAGGGGCAGATGTGAGGAATAATCATGGAAGGTGGTAAGTATGGAGGGAAAAAACGATGACATTTCACAGACCCACCCAGTGGCAACCCATCCTAAAGGGAGATCAACTTACTAGGGCATCATGTAACCCTTCCAGGTATGAACAAGTTAAAGAGAATAATTTCCAAGAAAATGTTATGAAATGAATGAAAATTAAATGCAACATATTCAAGTGCTTCAATAATCAGAGTGACACATACCATGATACTCGGACTCATTACCTCATGGAGCAAGACTTACTGCTACTTCAGGACCAAGATAGTGAGATGGATGTTGTTGTTGTTGATAAATGGGCTGCATTGAAGAAAGGACAGACCCTCTATGGCCATACTCAAGTCATCCAGCTCTTGGCACTCCATGTCTGTTACTTGTGGGCCTTGAGACATGATCGCCTTAGTTATCCCTACGGTAGGGGATAACATGTGGCTCCAACTTGGGGACATGTGCTCACAATAGAGCGCATGAGAACCTTGACATCTCTGGTATGACTTGTGCCTTCTATATCAAAACAAAATGCATCAATAATCCTTAGGGTGGTGATATCACCCTTTTCTCATATATGATATAACAAAATAAAGAGCATCATAAGCGTGCATATATACATAATGGAGAAAAACAATACGAAAGAAAACTACAACTATACTAACATGATATGAAAATGGTATATAAAATGCATGCAAATGCCTACCTAATCTACTTACATGCTGGTTGAATGCTAGGTGTAGTCAAATAATGAGTGAAACCATCCTAGCAATATCTCATAATGCATGCCTCTGTGCTTCATCATAAAAGAAAAAAATGGCAAGTCAATAACAAAAATAACATGAGTTAGAACATGTATCACATCATCGGAAATTGGAAATTCTAGATCATGGAGGTAGGAGGGAGGGACAAAATCATGCCAAGTCACACTTCTAGGAAAGTGCTCAATCCATCTGAGAAAGGGATCATGAAAAATCAAAGGCTCAAAATTGACTCAAAGAGTCTAAAGGTTGGCTACCTTGGACGTTCTCACATCCTAAGGTCTGGGAAAGGACTATTAAGAACCTAGAGGATTACTGACAATTTCTTAAGGGAATGTTGAAAGACTAAGATAATAAACTTTTTCTTAAGGTATTCAACCTACCCTTGGATTCTAAAAGAAGGATTTTCCTAGGAGAAAACTCAAGACAAGGGACATGTTTCCCAACCACACCCTTAGTGACATAGCGAGATATAGTAGTTGAAGGGAGTTGGACAACCTTGTCACAAGTATCCTGCTTTAGGAAAGAAACGTCCTCACCTTTATCAAAATTTGAGCACAATGATGGTTGATAATCTTCTTCATAGAATAAATCCAAGTGCTCAAAGGAATACTCATAAAAATCCTCAAGGCATGACTGAAACTCATCAGGAGAACATTGCATTGGGTCATCCTTGGGTGCTTGGAAAAATTTTGTAATTATATCATCATCTTGTTGCCAAACATCAAAATTATTATGAAAATCATATTATTGTTGTAAAGGAAACATTCAAAGATATCCTTCCATATCATAAATGGGATCCTTATCAGAACCAATCGCATCCCACTTACGTCTTCCAACATGTATGAACTCATCAATATTATCAACCATGTCACTACCTTTGTCATAACACGAAGGATTTAATGCATCCAAGGGATCCTCTAATACTTCTTCACTTTACAAATAATAAAATAAAGCATCATCAAAATCTTGGAAAGGGAAATAACTTACTATGTTCACTTCTTACCATGCAGGAGCATCAATGGCTTGAATGAATTCATCAAATGGGAGAGGGTCCAGTACATCATCCCCAAGACTCGTCTCTTTAATCATATTTTCTCCTTCATCAGAAAATGGAGGACCTAGCTCTTCCAAGGGTTCATTTACTTCTTCACCTTCTAAATCATAGAATAAAGTGTCATAAAAAAACTAGAAAGGAAAATGACTCACCTCATTCTCTTCATCTTGTGTAGGAGAGATAAGATCTTGGAGATATTCATTAGATGGAGGAGCGGGTACTAATGCTTCATCCTCATAATTCACTTATTTAGTTAAATATTCACTGCATTTTATTGAATCATGGGAAATATCTTGTTCCTCTTCAAGGGGTTGACAACTTTCTTCATAAATCTCTTCTTCTATATCGGAGGGTTCTTGGTATTGAGTATGGTACACATCCCTGAGATATTTGACAATCTCAGTTGTGAATCCTTCGTCCTCTAGGTCTATTGTGATATTTTGAAGGGAATCTTCATATGTCTGGCATTGTGATTTGATAAACTCAATAAACCTACAGATGAGGTCTACGAAAGATGATATACCCCTATCTTCGCATCAACCCTTAAACCAATCTTGCAAAAAAGATGGCAGAGAAAGTATGAACAATTTTACCAAAACATCCTCCCCTTCTAATTCTATCTTATTTATATACTTCAAGAATTCTACAATGTGAGTAATTGGGAGACCTCCGAATCTTGGAGAGTTTTCTAACCATTTTCCATCAAAATAATGTAGGTATCCTTGAAATTTTTTAAAATCAATAGTCGGATACACTTGTTCTGAGGGCGCCATGATCCCGTAACTTGGAAATATCACAAAATTGAGAGTAAGGTGGCACCTTGGAAAATGTTAGTGGAGTCGCCAAATATCCTCTTAAGGATTATCAAAGGGATGTGGTAATAACCCTAAGTGGAGTCGCCAGGTAATCTTTGTGAAAATAAGGCTTTGGATCAAGGCTTACCGAAAAAGTGTCGTTGAGGAATATAGACTCAGTGTTCCCCGGCAGTGGTGCCAAAATGTTATCGCACAATCTATACTTTCCTAAAGCCCAAGGCAAGTGAATGCAAGATTGGTGTAACAAGGGGTGACCTATCATTGTCACCTTAATAGGAAACCCCTTTCTATTTAGGAGTATATCAAAGTTACCCCAGTAGAGATGTCCCCAGTGACCTAAAGGGCTGATAAGACTAAGGTAAGGATGCAAGAAAACCATCCTCTCACTGGTCACTCAAGTCAAAAGGTTCTTAAGGTCTTTAAGGGATTAAGCAAAGGGTAAAAAATGGAGTGTACCTGCCTAGAACAAGACAACAAAGAAAATATGACAGCTTTCAAGTACAAAATATGTTGTCAGTGCTTCTTAATAGAACGGACCTTCAAAAAATGGGCTAGATGATGTAAACTTGCAGCAATGTAACACTTCATAATAGCAATGAGTATTTTGTAACAACCACAAGAATTATTCCTTGAAACTTCTTGAAAAAGACAAGAAAAAGTAACTTTGACTAGGAAAATTGATAATAAATTGTGACAAGCAAAGTTGGAAATGTTTAGCTAGCATTTAATATCACTTTTGCAGAGAATTTTCTGCAGTTATATGGCTGTAGCAATATTTTGTAACAACAACAAATTCTAGTGCTCAAAATTGCAAGAAAACACCATGCAAACTCAACATTTATCTTGTAGATTTATTTGAAATTGTCACAAGTGATTTTTGGATGAGCTAAGTGTGAGTTATGTAGGTGAATGCGACAATTTAGCATGAATTTGTATGGTTGTAGCAATGATTTTTAATAGTAGCAAGTTAGTTAATGAATTACTCTAGTTTAGGGTTAGTAGAAGTTACCAAAAGCTTCAAGGAAGAGAGTTTGAGTGTTTAATCAATTCTTCAATAAGAGAGAGGATAGAACTAGTGCCTTCTGGGGCTTATGGATTCAAGTGGGTGTCTTCTTCTAAGGCTGCAAATCAATTTTGATAGTGCACAAAGGTACAAGAGGAATGCATAGGAGAAGTAGTAACTTAAGTCCCCCTGTGCATTTTCCTCAAGAAAACAATATACTAGGGTGTAGGTAATTATAGGCCTAGCACCTTTCTCTCCTTATGATTTTTATGGGATAAGAACTTAGGCAAAGATAACTAGGTCAAAACCTTAGAGTTCTAGGAAACTAGGGCTCTATGGTTTCACTAGTTACTAGATCAATTCAATGAAAAGCTTGGCAAATAGAAAGTAAGAAAGTAGAAAATTAAGTTCCTTACTTCAAGCATTAAGTATACCACGCAATCTCATAATCTTGTATGAGAAAATAAAACCATACATAAACCATTCAATAAATGACAAAAATGCATATTTTACCTACTTGCACCAAGAATAATCATGAAAATACCATGCAAGATCACCATAAAAGATTTCAAGATTGATCCACTTGCAAAAAATCAGCCTTATACAAGAGTCTCCTTCACAATTTCAACCAATATCCCTTCTAAGACAAAAATTTCAGACCTCTCCCCTTGTGTGAGGAGTTGTTATGTAAAAATGAATGTACTTTTTGTTTATTTATACAAAACTGGTGACCTTTAATTAATTTTCTGGTTAAAATTAGGTCAACCTGGCCAATTTACAAATAAATTCAAATTAGACATAAATAAAATCAATTAGCACCTAAAAACACTTCCAAGGGTGACGTCATGCCCTTCTAGGGTGACGTTGAGCCCCTAAGGTGGAACGTTGGGCTCCAGATGCTAAATGTTTGGCCTCCAAAGACACTGGATGATGCCCACATGTGCCAACTGGCTAACAACTACCCTGAAAATGCAAACGCTAGCTATGGATGACGTGTAGGGTCATGATGGTGATGCCATGGGATCCCAAAGGTCAACATCCAAGTGGAAAAGAAAGATCCCCCTGGGTCTAGGTCTATCAAGGTGTCTCCAAGGTGATGTCTTTCTTTCTTCCTGGTGAAAATATCAGATGTTTTCTTTCTCTTGACTAGGGTTATAACATCCATCTATGGGATTTCGGCCCCATGAAGGTCTAAGCTAATCATTTTCCCAGGTGTACCTCTCTGTTGGGCAAGGTCCTGCAACAACAATAAGTACACCCTCCAGGGGTTCATAAGTCACATGGATCATAACATGTAAATCACATTCAATAATCAAATTACCCAAACATGTGGATTAAACCCCCCTTGACCGAGAAAAATGCTCAAAGATGTTATGCAATCTAACAAGTCAAGTTTGGAGAAGGTCATAGGGTTTCCTATTGGGATAATACTCCTTAAGTTTGGGGTGTTTCCCAGGTGAGAACCAATCCATGTCATGTAAGTGTATGAGGTGGCGTGGGGTAGTGTTTGGGCATGGGGTGTAGTGATAAGCATGGGGTGTAGTGATAACAGGGAAATGTAAACCTTACCTGTGGATGCCTTTGTAGAGGGTGAGTCGCACCTTGTCATAGATTCCATTGTTTCTTAGCCTGTTCATTGCCTTTTAATCTTAACTTCATTTCTTTTGATCTTTTTTTTGTATGCTTCAAGGGAAGAGTTGAGGGACATTGTCCTGGCTTGGCAACCAGAAGTGAAAACGTTATCCACAAGAATTTCACAGATATGAAAAGGTTGGCTTGTGATGAGACCCCCTTTCCCTTGGCTATGCCACCAAGATCCAATACCATGTTTTGGTGACCAGATAGATGGTAATTTCATATCGCTACATTCCCATGGTCATAATAGGTCGGCTCATGATGAGCCCTCCCATCCACCAACCGATACCTTGAGTATTTGTTTTTCTTATGGGTTCCCTTTTCTTATTGAGAATATTTTTACTTCTTTCTAAGGAAGCCCTGGGAAAAGCATCTCAAAAGTTTCACCTTTGGCTTTTAACTCTTGCCAGCTACTTTTACCCTCTGGGACTTTATCCCCTTCTTCCCATAAGGCAAGGTACAACCCTTCCTAGTGTGGCAAACCCCAATGCCTGAACAAAGGTAGGGGGAGATGGGAGGAATAAAGATGGAAAGTGGTAAGTATGGAGGGAATTAATGATGACATTTTACAGACCCACCCAGTGGAAAACCATCCTAAAGGGAGATCAACTTACTAGGGCACCATGTCACCCTTCTAGGTATGAACAAGTTAAAGACCATAATTTCCAAGCAAACATTATGAAATCAAGGAGAATTCAATGCAACATATTCATGTGCTTCAATAATCAGATTGACACATACCATGATACCCAGACACATGATCTAGGTGGATATCAGGGGCCACCCACCTTTTTCAACTGGCTCAAAACAATTTTCTGGCAATTTTGGTAATATACTATTTTTAGCGATTTTTCGGGTCCTGAAACTTCTGGAGTCGTTTTGAGGCCCTAAACGATGTTTTTTGGGAAAACGAGGAGCAACATGGAAGTTCTTTCGATGTTTCTCACACAAAAGTTGTAGTCCTCGGAGATATACTTCTAACGGGGTATTGATTGTGTCAAATAGAGATCGTATGAAAAAGTTACGACCTCGAGAAATTGATGTATTGACTTACCCAAATGGGGCCCACGTGACTTTTGGTGCTTCATCTCCTAGGGTTAGGTTTTTGGATTTCTAGGGTTTTTGACATTCTTGTTTATTGTAAAAAGGTTTTCAAAGCCTTGTTGTAATGATCTTCTTGCAAACGAGTGCAGCCATCACATCTCTTCTCAGAGATAAGCCGCCACTATTCCAACAAGCTTGTTTTCCGTTGCATTTTACAGTTTCATCTTATTTCCTTATTGAATAGAAAACCAATTATAATGTATCTATGTTATTTTGTGTTAAGCACCTATTAATAATCTATAGTCATTTCATTATGCTCATAAAATCCGGATCAGTGGTATTAGAGCGATCTGCTCCTTGTCGTCTTAATGCATGTCCCCAACGAGGTCGGAGTACAAAGAGTTGGGTCTCGAGATTGTTTCTCTTGAGGACAAAAGATATCGCACACCTAAGAGATCTCTCATGGCAGGAGAAAAGAAAGATGACCAGATAGGAGATCCTTTCAAAATGTTGCTTGAGGAAGCCCTCACGCAATAGAGGAATGAGATGATGGATAGTTTCACGCAAATCCTTCGGCGGCTACCAACAGGCGACACATCTTCTTTGAGCGGAGGTGCCACCCCCTTCAAGGTACAAATAAACTTTGATATTCCTATATTTGAAGGTCAGATAGATGCAGATGCTATAGACAAGTGGTTGAATATACTATAAGGGTATTTTTTTGTCCATAACTTTTCGAATAGAGAAAAGATTACTTTTGAGCTCCTCAAAGTCATTCCCCATGTCAAAGATTGGTGGGAAACTTTTTGTGAGAAAAAGGAAACAGAGGAACCCTCATTATTTACAGTCATAGCCACTTAGGAATTCTTCAGGGATGTTATTAAGGAACAATACTACCCTGTCGGAAGTTATGACAACTTGTATACCAAATGGACCACACTGCAGCAAGAAAGAGACCAAGCAGTGCCAGATTTCACAAATATCTTCCATA
>JASDQU011310850.1:35185-45222 GCA_032191745.1 Picea mariana | reverse complement strand
AGTACCAATCTTTTGCAACACCTTATAAGGGNATAGGAGACTAGGAGGTATAATTACAACTAATGGCCTAAATCCGACATAAATAAAATAACATTACTAATATAATATGCCCCAATTAAGGGGTAATGAGCCAATATTAGGGCTTAACACATTTAACAAGATCTTAGAGCATGCATTGAAAAAGATATGTAATGTAAATTGATATGAATGAGACTTGAGAACTCCTGAAGTACTATGGGATTATCAGACTACATGTAAAAATTTGATAGGACAAACACCATTCCGATTAGTATATGGCCAGGAAGCAATTATTCCCATGGAGTTCATCATGCTAAGTCTTCGCATTTCCATGATGACAAAGATTATGAATTCTGGAGCATTAGAGAAAATATTGTCAGAGTTACTGGAACTAGAGGAAGAATGCTTTGTCACGGGATTTCATTAGCACGTCTAGAAAGTGTGCGAAAAGGTATGGAATGGCATACATATTAAACTTAAGAAGTTCCATATGGGAGACTTAGTTTTTCTCTATAACAACAAATTTTTTCAACACCTTGGAAAGTTCAAATGCATTGGTTGGGTCCGGATGTGATAATATTTGTGACAGAGGTGGGAATTTTTTAGTTGGAGTTGAATTGGGAAATCGTAGAAGGGTGTGTCAATGGTAGTCGGATAAAACTATATAGTGGCAGTCTTTCTTCTGCACACTAGCCTGATTGTGCTTTACGTGTATCATAGTATCTGTATTATATTTTATTATAGAAAAGAAAAAAAGGAAAAAAAAGCAATAAAATAGATTAAGGCAATCCACAGTAAACATTTGAAGAGACATGAGGCTTGAATTCTGAATCAGGCATTGTTCAAACAGTCAAAATAATAGAAAAAATAGATGAACAAGAAAATGTCACAGAAAGGAAGGAGAATTGAACTACGTGCATAAAGGAGAATTGAAGTACTAGGATAAAGTCCTGCACAGAGGAAAAGGAAAGCATTAAAGAGAAAAAATAATGGTGAGATGACTAGAACACAGTCATAAATGAAAAAAGTTGATGAGATTTTGATAGAATGGAAAATATAGACCACAATCCGCCAAAAAATATGAAATTAATGCAAGATCCATATGAGAATTGAAAGTGAATAAAATCGGATTGGATTGATAATTTCGGTGTGAATAGAAAGATAACAACTGGAAACAACCTATAAAAGTAGACAAGGGGTTACAACAAAGGTATATTATTGCATGAACATTCGAAGAGAAAAAAGAGACAAAGAAGAGCCAAGTGAATTGAAGATAGAGCCAAACTATAGAGACCTATGGCACCACCGATAACAGGAGCATCCACATCACAGAATAAGAAACCATGCAGTCAAAATGCATCAACATCACTACCGGAAGAAACCCCTAGAACAAAGGCATCAAATCTAGTCAACTTTGCCAGGGCCTGTGTGCCACCCAGGAAGCCAACAACAAAGAGAATTAGATTTCCTAAGGAGCAGAAGTACGACATGGTTACACTGATTATTCCACCTGGTGTAACTATTGAGGGATATATGATGGGCACAATAGGAAGCCTAAAGTTTTCAAAACATGAACTTCAATATATAAAGAATTTTCCAAATTTAGCACCACATAATTATCTATACACATAACTCATACTAGACTCACTCGTACTCACATTCGAGCCGTAAGAGTGGGAAATAGAGTTGCAGTGAGCATTCATATTGAACCCGTTGGAGATCCCACATTATGGCAGAAACAAAAAAATCAACATCTGCATCAAATTATTATTGAGTTTCATCCATGGAGGGTTCGTATGGTTGGACAAGGAAGTGTTGATTGACACCCAACATATTCCATATATTACATGATTTTCGTCAGTAGATGAAGACCCACTACCTTAGTTCATGGATAAAACTGATGAGAAAGAATCAAAATAAAGGATGAAGGAAAAAGGTGGCATGCACAGAGGAGTGCACGGATTATACGTAGCGAGCATCAATGATGAGTCTGTTAGGTTTGATACGCAGGTGTTAGATTTCAAGTTACTAAGGAAGTGTCATAGATATCAAGTGCCAGTAGGAGTAATTGCAACAAAGAAGAAGTCCGTAGCAAGAGTGAAAATGAACTAGGAGAAATTTTTGGTGAACCGGTTCTTAACTGATTTTAGGGAAGAAAAAGAGAAAGGAATGAAGTTTCATTATTCTTGGTTATTGATTTTAATTGCATTATTTTCTTGGAGGGAGCCAGAAGAAAACCAGTTCCTAGAAGGAGACAATCTGGCAGTGCATTGAGGACACATCTCACATTCTACCTTTAATAGTTGAAGCATATAAATAAATCGTGTGATTCAAGGTAGGGCTGCACCATATGTACATTCAAGAAAATATGGATCCAAATCAACAATGGTTTCTGACTAGCTATAGACTAACAAAATGGGATGTCATCCAGATTGTCAATGACTGAGAACCAAAGTCGAAAACCCTAGTGCCAAAAAAAATGCAGAAGGAGACACAAAAAATAGAGAAGGATCAAGAATAATAACATGAACATGAAGGACAATGGTATGGTGCAGGAGACACTCAGGAAATAACACCGCACAATAATGAGAAGAGAAACGAGCACCCTAAAGACAAATCAATGCATAAGCACAATAAGAGGAAAACAAAGTCATGATCGACAAGGTGAAAACAACCATCAACATCAACAGAGCATCAAATCATGAAGATATTAGTAGAGGCCATAGACTCCCTGAAGACAAAAATGCAAGAGTGTGTGCAAGAATTAAGCTATATTAACTTAGTATTGTCATAGCTATTGATTAACGTACTACATAGCTTGCAGACAAGTTTTATGCAAGATATTTGGTTGCGCACAGAGTCGAATTCTATGGAGTTTTACAAAGTAAATGAAAACAATGATGCACTATATGTTGAGTATTAAGTATTTAAATTCATGATGGAACGGGATGAGTCCATGCAGAAAATAGCAAGGTTGAAATAGGTAATGAAGGAGGTATACAGAAACTTCCCAAAGGTACTGATGGAAGTGAATAATCCATTAGAAGAGAAAGTAATAAATATAAGTGAAGACATTCAAGGATTTCACCCATAGATAGTAGATTTGGAAGCTTTCACAATACCAAGTACCCCAGCTGAGGAAAGGGAAAAATGAGAGAAGATAGACGTGATGACTATGAAGATCATTAGGATCTTGGATGAGGAATGCGCAAAGTTGAATGAAGAGAGTACACAAGTGTGGACTCAATTGTTTCAGAATGTATAGCTACAAGAATTTGAACAAAGGTTACAAACTGCGCAAGAGAAGGTGCAAAAATTCAAACAAATAATGAGCAATATGACACCAAAAGAATGAATGAATGCAATAGTTGAGAATAGGAAGTTGTACCTCAATATAAACCAAATAAGAGACAAACAACATATTCTCGCGTAGAATCTAGAGCCGCTATAGGAGGAGGCCTTTTGGGTGATATAAGAACGTGTACTTGCATAAGGCATAGTGAAGCAAGTAGTACAAGACAATGCAGAGAAACTGAAGACCTCCAGTACTGCGCAAACAACATATGGGATTTTGATGCAAGAAGCACAAGAAAAGGAGAAGTTCTCAACCTCAAAGGAAACATTTAAGAATATCGTTGCAATGTGGAAGGGAGTGCAACAGAAGGCTTGAGTGGCTCTGGATGAGCCACATGTGAGTGTTGGGGGACTATCGGGACTCGATTTTGGGACTAGTTTTGGGAACTGCAAAAAATGCGCAAAAGAAGGAAGGATAATTGGTGCACTTTTAGGACCAGCATGCGCAAAAGTAGGAAGATCAATGAAATCCATTAGGAATTTTGGGTCCATTGATAAGGGATAATCCCTATTGTAATTATATAAATATGTAATGGTTTTGGGATAGAGAGTAGTTAAAGAGTGAGAAAGTATGAGAATAGAGAACAAGTAAGTAGTGAATGTATGCGATGTAATGTATGTGAGGATGAAAGAGTGAAGAGAGACAGAGATAGATAGAGAGATAGAAGAACGGAAAGGGCATAATGTATGAGCGTAGCGTGCATAATTTGTAATGGATGATTATGAATAATATAATATGAAGTTGGTCATTGTGGACGTAGACCATCTTGGGTGAACCATGTTAAACATGGTGTCTTTGTGTCATGATGTGTTTCTTTTTCTATTTATTGCGCGAATATGATGTATGTATGTTATTTGAATATGGTACATGTTGTTATGTTTATGCGCACATGATATAAGGTATAATGAACTAATGTTAAGTATAGTGATTATGAGGACTACCTCACATCCCTTCATCATGGAAGAAACATGGTTCCTACAGTTCCCATAGGTACCTTGGGTAAGACTTCACTTGCTTGTGGGTGATGCCAAAAGCAGGGATGATTTTAAGGATGGAAATTTATTTTAAAATGTAGAAACCTTGGCGAATATTACTAATCCTTCATATGTCAACTATAAATGTTTGGCGATATTTTTTTTTAAATATTCAAATTTCTAAGTATTTTATATAGTTTTTATAAAATTTTGGCGATTTTTAAGGTAAAATAATTGTATCCTATAGAATTTGGGCGAATCATTTTTAAAATAGCGAATCTCGTTTTTGGAAAAACCATGGAAAATTATCCCATGAGCAAAATTTAGCCCCTAAAATCATCCCTAGTCAAAAGGGTCGATATATGAGGGTTTTGTTGGCGAATTCATGTTGAAACCTGGGTCTTCCCACTACGATCCAACACTTGGTCAATACGATGATGAATAAAATTATGGGCCTTGACACTATCAATTAGGATTATGACTTTTCGTTGCTTAATGCAGCCAATGATCTTGAAAGTTTGGAGAGTGGAAAATCCAGTGAGGGCGTGCAGGGAAATGAGTGGTTCAACTTATGGTGTATTAGAGGGTGAAGTAGGATCATATGCTTGGGATATATCTTCCACATGGGGAGCTTCGGCCTCCTCATCAAAAACATCCTCAGAAATGGACATAAAAAGATTTTGATCCTTACACTTGTGCCCTCGAAAATATTTGTCATAACAATTATAACAAATACCTTTGAGTTGGTGTTCCACCATTTCTTTCTGAGTTAGTTTATGGACCTTGATAGGAGTGGTATGAGGGGCAAGATGAGAAGGTTTAGGGCGAGGAATAAAATATGGTTTTTGATTCTAGGAAAATACAAATTGATGTGCTTCCTTGGCACATTTAGTAGCTTCGACCCAAGTTCGTAGGTGATCCATTAGGATTTGAGCTTAGATCTCATCCCTTAGGCCACTAATAAATCATTCCCTGAAGAAAGCATCAAACATGCCCTCCATTCTAAAATCCAAATGATCAAAGACAACGATAAATTATTCCATTTTTCCCAACTATTTAAACTTGGTCAAACAACCCAAATGGTGGGTGTTGGTATCAAAGTGTTCATAAAGTTTATCCACAAACTATGTCCAAGAAACATACCCTTGATGTTCTTTTTACACCATTGACACCACTTCCAACATTTAGGATCCAGATAGAGGACACCATAGTGAATTTTTACGAATCTATTGATGATGCCTTGCAAAGAGAAATAATGTTGCATTTGTGTGACCTAACTTGTGGAATCTAAGGGATCAAATTTTTTCACCTCAACTCTAGGGAGACACAGTTCTTAATGAGGTTGATGGGAATAAAAGGATTAGTAATGGGAAGAGTCGCCATCTTCATGGTGTTAAGGTTATTCAAAGGAGCTAGGACCCTGGAATTGACTGGTCAAGAAGTGGTTCACCTGGGCTGAGAGGGAATCTAAGGACTGTTTCACACCTTGCAAATTATTTTTGAGGGTATCAATATCATAGTTGGGGGTAGAAATATTGTAATTGATTACTTGGATTGAATTCTTGTTTTATTCATTATCGGGGAGCAAGTCATTGAGTTCTTGAGTGCAAGTGAGGGACATTTCGGGAGACAAAAAATGGGTATGTGGGTCCACACAAAAACAAATTACAGATGAAGGGTATCATGGAGGACAGGGTGAAGAGAGGAAGTCAATGTGATAGGTGGAAAATAAAAGTTTTGGGAAGGGTGGATGGGTCCACGAAAAAAAAATAAAGACTAACAAATGGAAGGTACCACTATGATCAGGGTGGAGAGAGAGATTCAATGACATAGTTGGAAAATAAGGGTGTCAGGAGGGGCGGGTGGATCAACAAAAAAAAAGAATTACAAGTATTAGGTACCACTACAATCAAGAAGAAGAGAGGAATATAATGGGGTTGGTCCCAAAAAAGGGTGTTGGAAAGACCACTATACCTTTTTTTTTACTTCTGCAAAGTTATACTCTAACCTGAAGAATATTGCAATGACGAAATCCCTAAAGTGCTAACATGAAAACTTGTGGAGGAATTTTGGAACTAGAATGCAGGAGGTAGGGTTACACGACAAAATGTCTCTTTTGTTCCTTATTTGTTCTGTTATGTTATCGAGGGTTAGGGTTTTTAGGGTTTCTACAGACAAGGGTTTTCCTTTCTCTATAGATCTCTTATATGTGGGAAGGGTTGAATAGTAGTACTTAGGACAATATCTCAGGACACCAACTAAGGAGGATCAGCCATACCAATATTTTTACTAATCAATTACCTAGGTACTAGAGAGTATCTTCCGGAGTGTCATTCTCGGTGTCACTATAACATTCAGGTGGTCGATCGACTTATCTAGAGATGGTTCCAAGAGACCTAGGCGACTCCTGATATACCTGATAGTACGTGGTAGTGATGGACATGTACATTATTTTTCTAATGCGATACTACTCAAAGGGTACCAACATGGGCTACATAGGTTTCCATCAAGGTGAAACGTTTATTTCTAAGTAACCCCATGAATTAATCTATATTTTCTACATGTAGTCTTCCCAACCATAGTTTAACCTGCTAAAAAACAAATCTCTGTGATTTTAAGACATCGACAGTACACATCTCTACCTTGAAAAAAATCCCCACAACTTCCATAGAGGAAAGTGATTTCATACCACTTGTAAGGTACCAAATATATTATAATGAGCATAATAGAAATATAACAACAAATACCAGTGGAACAAAAAAATAACAAGAATAACAATACCAACAATAATACCTTTATTGAATGAAAGAAATGTTCACTTGCCTCTTCAAGGGGGCAACCTCTAGCAGAGCATATCTCTATTACAATAATTATCAAGGCAAGCTTTTACATACCTTCTACTCGTATTTATACTAATTCTATCTCCTAAAGAACATTCTAGAGGAAGATCTTTCTAGAACCAAAAGCTTCTATTAAGTATTCTTACCTTATACTTGTTCAGATTTTTGAATAGGATTTATTAACTAATGTCAGCCTTTATTACATGAAAAATATATTATTCTACCCACGTGAGGGGTTAGGGAGGTTAGGTCCCTAACGGTTTCATTAATGATGAACAAAACATTGAACTCATGGAGGAAATATCTATGCAAGAGATAAAAGAGGTAGTACATTATTTTCAAAAGGATAAGAAACCTAGCTTGGATGGTTGGACAACTGATTTCTTCTTAGGATTTATTACCTTACAAAGAATCATCTTTTCAATGAAGTGAAAGAATCAAGTAATGGTGTTATTCTTCAAGGATATTATTCTACCAGTCATAGCCAAGAATGAATCTCCAACCTCTTTTCAAGACTTTAGACCTATATGAATACGAAACACACTTTAGAAAATAATATAAAATATCATATATGTTCATCTTAATGATGTCTTGATAGAATCTATTTATAGAGAAAAAATTGTTTTCTTGATGGGAAGGAAAATACGTCTTGTTGGAATGTGTCAAGAATCCACGCACACCATAAAATAAAAAAATATCTTAAATTATTAGCGATTTGGGCCATTTAAAGGCATATGGTAGTGTAAGGATTTTGAACTTAATACTTGTTCTTTGCACCTAGGTTTTAATCTTCCATTCATTAATTGGATTGATGCATGTCTACCAATATTTGAATTTGATGAACTATATAAACATCTTGTGGTAGTTCACCCTTAACCTATGGAGGTGGCCTCTAACTATTGCATGATTTACAGATATGGTCCAACGTATTATGTATAATCTTCCATTACTACTATCCCCACTAATTGTTACATTGTTGTTATAAATTTTCTATTTCTTTCCTCACTATACAAACCCAGATGCTCATTAGTTGGTCCTTGCATTATGTGTTTCTTTGTTGCGAGTCTAGACTAGTTTTGATGCACTTCCTATTCACGATTTGAATTTTTTGAAGTTGAAGTCGCAACATATGTAAACAAGGAATTCACACATTAAGCACCTCCATAGCCATTTTGAGTCCATAGATTAAGAAACTCCATAGCCATTCTGAGTTTGTTCTTGGATATGATAAATAATGGGGCAAAATGAAGGGTATATGAAGATATACAATAAATTCTTACTATCACTTACCACTCCATGCATATTAAAGTTTGATTCCAAAGCTATACATTCAAGAAGAATATTCATTAGTGATTAAAGGTTGTAGGGAAGGTAGTTTCAAGACCATTGCAAAGAATTATAGCTTGAGTTCAAAAGTGGTCATACCATGGTCAAGGATATGCATGTCCTTAAACATAATTTTGATAACCAAAACTCTAGAAAGAAAATATGTGAAATCCTTGAAGGTAGATGTTTTTATGAGCAAAGGGACCAAAAGCATTAAGCCTATCATCCTTCTATATCAAATTCAAGCCATGAGGAAATTCAATATGCCATGATGATGGGTAGTTGTCATCAATGCCTTTAGAAGATGCCATACAACCCATCATGGATATACTTTAATCACATGATATTTTTGGAACAAACACTTCTAAAAATAAAAGGAAATGAAGTCAAATATGGAAGACTATAAAACAAGAAATGCTTGACATGATTACATCAAGGATGGAATTATATCTCAATCGGGGTTTGAAGTCATAAGACCGGTTGTTTTCATTTGAGGTATTCACCCATGTTGGTGCGTTCTTGTATTCTATCCCGACGCACACCCATCTATAACATAAACATTCTCCTCTAGACTATGTGAAGCCTACTCTAGGCGTAAACGACCTATTTGGATGGTTTCATTGGCGTTATATCTTCACTTGCTGTTTACCTATACATGACTATTTTAAGGTGTAGAAAATGTTTTTTTCTTTTGTTCTCAGAGTAATTTATTTTCCTTGCAACCTATATTTTGTTTGCGTAGGATGAGTTGTTTCCTTTCTACGGCCTGTTCCTATTTTTAAATGTTATTTATTTCGATTTTGCAGCATAACTTCCTGCTTGCTATTTCTAGCTCAGCTTTGTTTTAGGTTTCTGTTGTGAAATTTTTCTTTTCACGAAGCATGATGTGGATATGTATTGATAAACCTTGAATGATTTTTTATCCTTCATCTCATAGTGACATCATCTTAGACAAAGAATAAGTAGAGAGGCTATGCATCTTATTGCGTAGTTATGAGTTTGAAGGAAAGAAGATATTAGTATAGTTCATGGAGGCATGTAAGGGAATGATGTAAAATTGGTTGGACCAAGATCATTATAAGTTAATAATGGTTTTTTTTTATCTTATTTTGGTCAACAAGTGTTGAAGATGCGGTATATTTTTAGTCGTTCTCCAAAATCAATGAGTCAGATTTATTATTGATAACTTCCTTGCATTTATGAATGCATCGGTTAACTTGTTTACTTTTTAATATTTACCTAATCATATTAAGAAATTATTATAACATCAAATGATTGCCATGTTTAAATAATTAACCTTTGAGATTACCATGTTTACCAGACACTCCTTCAACTTCATTATTGGAAATTACACGTATTAGACAAGCTGTTATCACAAATTTAATCAACTATACCCGCGTTTCCTAAACCTTTGTAAGCGTTTCGACGTTCACAACTGTGCTAGCAACTGTGCTAGTTAGGCACAATAAATTTTTAAATAAATCCCGATAACATTGTCGTCATCCCTATCAAACTTTTAAAAAA
>JASDQU011310849.1:0-25107 GCA_032191745.1 Picea mariana | reverse complement strand
TTCTTCTATCCTCACTGTTGTCATCAATGACAAGCATTCACTACATTCTGTCCACTGAATTTGCCAACACTATTGACCCTTCTCATTTGCGTGATTTCTCGGATTTTAAATTTTCTTCAGATTAGGCTATCCTTGAATCCATGACTATGGTTTCTATACTGTGGAAATACTTACATCATGGTTTGTGTTTTCTTCTCTTTTGGGAGACTTTCTAGGTTGACTATTGAAGAGACTCTTGGTCAGAGCCTAGCAGCAGGCTCTACCTGAACTACTACCATGAATGAGCCATAAGGTTGTGCGATACCCTATACATATTGTACAATACAAGTTTGTTGTTTTCAAGTTTTGTATTCAATAGCACCTTTTATTTTCTACAGTTTCTATCTATCTTGGATCTATTAACTTCTGGATGAGTGTTATTGGCCTTATATGAAGGATCTTGGAGACATTTTTCTTTGACAATTGTTCATTGTTTTGATCCGTTCTAACATGTATTAAACTCGAACCTGGCATATAGGTTAGGTTTTTCCCTACTTTTATTTTTGAATTAATTGTTTCCTAGTTCATTTGGCCTTAGGATCAACCCCACTGAAGTGTGACACAGAACCTTCTATGCTGCTTTATAAGTGTCATAATTAGGTGGTAGATTCTACCTCTACATGGATGCCCTAGGTAGATCCTTTGCTTCATTTTTGCATCCATGCTATCAGTTTTGACTATAGTCTCAGGATTCCTTGATTAGTCTCGTCATGATTACATATTGAAGCCTCATTCTTCTTGCTAATCATCATCCTAGGCCTCACCCTCGAGACTCCCTAATGAGCATGCTTTGTTGTATTTCAATCTCTCTTTGAAATTTGAAAGAAACATCCAACGAGACCATATTTATTCTTTTAGATCTCATTTGGATTACTTGAAAATGTATCCCCCTCAAGTCTTCTTTAACCCCTTTTCAGACTCTCTAAAAATGAAAAGATTGTTGAGCGATCTTGTTGACCTTCATGCTCTCCAAACTAAAATTTTAAGGCACATCTGTTCAGCGGTAGTTTATCCATTTTTCAATCCGGATGGCTAATTTTATGAATAAAGGTATGCTCTAGGAACTTTAGTTCACTAGAAGAGTATTCTCAAGCGTAATTTTAACCCTTTTTCGAGTATGAGGGACTAAATATTCGAAAAAAGGAACATTCTCCTTGGTTTTGGTTTATCACCTTTTTCAGTTGGAGATTACTTATGAAAAAGGAACCCCCCCAGAGTCCATAGTTAAGCTCTCTTCAAACTCCCTAAAATTGAAAATATCGTCGAGTGACCTTGTTCCTTCACACTCATTAAATCGGTACAAGAGAACATATACTGGCATGAGTTTAACCCTTTTTCCAGCCAGTAGATTATAGCAAAAAAAGGTACGCCTCAAGTGATTTGTTTCATCAGGAGAGTTCTCCTCAGTTACTTTTATACTTTTTCGGGCTAAGGAAACTAAACTCAGAAAAAGGTTGTGAGTCCATAGTTAATCTCTTTTCAGACTCCTTAAAATTGAACATATTTTCGACTGATATTGTCTTTGTCACACTTATTAAAATGATTTAGAATAGACTTCTTTTCAGTGCAAGTTTAACCTTTTTTCAAACTGACTAGACTAACTTTGAAAAAGGTACTCCCTGTACTCTTCTTTTGTGTTTTTTCAAACTCTCTAAACGTGAAAAAACTACCAAGATTACCTTCTCTAGGATCGTAAAAATTACATAGAAGGGGTCTCACTGTGTCATGCTTAATCGCATTGTGGGTATCATCTTTGAGTCTTTGGCATAATGTTGGCTCCATGTTTCTCTCAATTTAACATTTGCATCATTCCTTATATGCAAGCCTTGCAACACTTCTTGCCTCTATGACTTGACACCTTGACCCATGGAGGATTTTTTCCCGATGGTCCTTATCCTGCACATGTCTCCTTTCCCTGAGCATTAGTATGTTCCATGCGCTTGGAACCAGTTTGCTTGCTCATGACACTCATTCCTGCTTTGTAATGTAGCATTCTTTTATTCTTTTTCAAGCTCTTTAAAATTTGAAAAAGACAAAAAAATAAAATATTCCAAAAAGAGGGGACAAGAAATATTTATTATTTTTTCGGCAGCAAAGATAGTCTCCCTTGCACAAAGCACATCCTTCTTTTTCTTCGTCAAGCATTGGGATCTAGTATGACCTTAGGAAGTTTTTCTCGCTACGTAGAGTTGTGTCCTCCTTCGTTTGGTTACTCTTCCAAACATATGGAGAGTTTGTGGTGTCGTTTGCATCATGAACTTATGTCAATTTCATGTTTCCTAAGTCTAATCATCTTTCATTATTTTTTCCAAGGGAATTTGTACCCAACCGGAGTTGGCCTTTCTATATTTTTTCTCTTTACTTTCATGAGTCAACCATCCCAAGAGTCCGGTCAAGTTCAGATTTGAAATTGATGAAGTTCTTTGCTTGATCATCGAGATCCTTCAATATTTTCTCGATGGATTTTCGAAGACCTCAGGGTCGTGAGTTATACACTAACATTGTACTCCTACCTGAGTTTTGAATATCTTGAAATTTGTTTCTCGAGCTATGAAGACTTCATCTCTAGCTGCATGCATCACTAGCTTCTTGAAGATGCATACTATACTTGTATATCTTCAAATGATTTTGAGTTGTAGATCTATTTTGTATTACTCGAGGCTACACTTATATAGTTATATGACATGGATATGTAGTGTATTTGATTGGCATCTATGATTCAATTCATACCGAGCATGAGTATGCCCGCCTCAGAGAGACAATTATTGTTTTGCAAATGGAACCTCTAGAACTCTAGTCCTAGGTTCACTCTATTTTTTTGCATTGGTGAATATGTTGTAATGTATTTCGACCATCAATTGTTATTGTAAACTCATACATATAGCCCTAAAATGAACTAGTCATGCAAACATGGAATTGGCCCTCTTACTTTCATAATTTTTTGAATCACCGCTGAGACGATCTACTTAAAAAACCAATGTTTAGAGCATGTACATGCCCTGCACCACTACAACCCCCATACATACGCTTATTGCATGTTATACAACCCGCATACATATGCTTCCTGCACAATACACAACCCACATTACCTCCAAAAGTTGCAAAACTTTAAAATTTGTAAGGAATTATGTGGCATTCACGGGCTATTGGAGGTTTCCCAACCAATTCACCTGCTATATCCCATCCCCCAACTGAATAACCATCCTTTTTTCATATAAAAGGAGGTGTTGGGGTCTCATTTCAAAAATAAGTATAAGAACAATGAAACTCTGCCCAATTTCACTTCTCTTCCTTGCCCAAGAATTTTCTACCTTTTGTGAGTTATTGCCTCAGAATTCCCTCTTCAGCCCCTTTTCTTCCATTCAATCCATTCCCTTTCCATGAGGTGATTAGTATAATGAGAGAAGAGGCCTATTAAAGGTGCACTTGGAGCATTGTAAACAGGATCTCGGACCAGGTTCGTGGAACGCTGGCCGACAAGGATTGTAAGTTTCATTCTTTGTTTAATGAATAAAAAAATGTCTTTTCCATGTCCCAAATGATGATGTTTTGTGTCGTTCACTTTAATTTATACATAAAATTTGACATCTAAGCCTAATTTATGAATAGAAATAACATGCTTGTAGCCCTTATTTGCCTAGTCTTGGATGTAGGTCAGCTTTGGGAGGAGACTTGCAGTCTTTGGAACTACAGAGCTTGAGGAGATCATCACTAGATGTGTAATAAAAGTTACAGTTACCGATCCTCTCTTTTACTTCTTTTTGTTCATTTATTTTGGTATGTTTGGGGTAGAGTAGAAACTAGACTGACTTTTAGATAGTCATTTTCTCTATCTATATCTTAAACCCTGGTAAAGTTATAGGGGGATTTTCATGCTAGCAACATTCCTTTCGAAATCTAGGCTAAAGATATCCAATATACAGGAATGGATTCCAAGACAAACTTGACTACTACTAGTCTCCCTACTTGATAAAGCCAATGGAAGCTCCACAATTTTAATCTCTTTTCAAGTTTCGCTACCATCCAAATCCAATCCTCATCCTTGTAGTTGCTTGGCTTGAGTTTAAATCCCAAATACTTTAGGCCCTCATCAAAAGGAATAAGAGAAAAAGGGAAGAGCTCCTTATATTGATTAATCTCCTCCTCATCCATAAGGTTGGGCGACATAGTGTATTGTTGGTTTTTTATTTGCATCCTAGTGACACGACCAAAAATGTCCAATATGTGACTTAATTTATCTACATATCCTCTCATTCCACTGCAAAAAATCATAACATCATCCACAAAAAGCAAATGTGTGATCCTTAGGGTATGGGAGATGGAGATACCTTGGAATTCTCCCCTTTCTTTTTCTTCACCAATAGCCCTATTGAGGCCTTCTACTATCAGTAGGAACAGTAAAGGGGATAGAGGGCACCCCACCTAAGTCCCCATTCTACTGGAAAAAAAATTAGAGAATGCTCCATTTATGAGGACTACAAATGATACAGTTGATATACAACTCATAAAAAAATTTATAAATGGAAGCTAAAACCCAAGTGAGTTAGAAGCATCCTTATGTAGATCCAACTAAATCTATCATAGGCTTTGGATAGATCGATCTTTAAAAACATGCCATTTTTCTTTCTAGACTTCATGTTGCACAAAGACTCTTGAGCCACTCCAATGGCTTCATGAATCTATCTACCTTCTAGGAAACCAAATTGTTCTTGTGATATTGTTTTTGAGAGGAAACATTTTAGTCTTCTACTAATGATCTTGGAAACCATCTTATAAATGTTTTTACATAGAGATATGGGCCTAAAATCCTCAAAAGATTGGGGATAATCCTTCTTTGGAATGAGGGAAATAAAAGTAACATTTAGTTGGGGTGCACGTATCCATTGTTTTGAGATTCCTCAACTACCATGAGGATGTCTTGCCCAATAACATCATAGAGCCTTGTAAAGAAGTCCATGGACCATCCATCTGAGCCTAGGCTTCCTCCATAAGTTCCATGTTATCTGTTTCATCCACAAATCGAGGAAAAAAGACCACCAACTGAATAATGGCATCAATAGATATTTGATCATCAACTTTAAATAAGTTTCCAAAATGACTTGAGCCTAATCTCGCCAACTCCCCGAAACAATAATGTACTCTTCCACTATTATCCTTTAGACTCCAAATGGTATTTTACAATTTCCTCCCTTTTGCATAATCTTGAAAGATTTTTTTTTTCTCGTCCCCACTCTTTAGCAACAAGGCTCTATTCTTTAGATGCCACTAAGCTTCCTTTTCTTTTGACAATTTCCTTTTTTCCTTCTTTAGGGATAACAACCCCTCTTTCACTTCTGGGGTGGAAAAAATGCTCCTTCTGATTCATATGTAGCCTAGAGCTCTGCTTCAATGTTATAATATCATATTCATGATTATGTTTATTCCTTCTATCCCATTGAACAATGGCCTTCTTTATATTTTTTAAATTTCCAGCAAACTGAATTGTTTCCTGGTCTTCCTAGTCAATGGGGATCGAGTTATGTTTTACTAGGTTTAGGAAATCCTCCTCCCTTAGTCATGTTGAATTGAATTTAAAGGGGATAGACAACTTTTTTGGTCTTCCTACTATCTCTAGAAAAATAGGGTGGTGATTCGAGTTTCCACCTATGTCTATCCATTTTCAGAATATTAGAGGTGATTCCATTATATGTTCAATGGGAAAAAAGTGATCAAGCCTTTTGGAAATGTAGCCATCCCCCATTCATTTATTTCACCAAGTAGGGATCACTATTATAGGGGTGATGTGTAGCACCCTCGATTCCCCTAGTTTTTTTCTGAAGTATTCTGAGAGAGCATCACGTTGTGCTCATTGGCCCCAAGACTCAGTTGATCCTAGGGAGAATTTAATATCAACCACTATAATAATTTCCTCTTCTTTCAGGAGGGATTTTCTTAGTAAATTATCCCAAAACTAGATATGTTCTTGGGTAGGCCCGTATGTATTGAGGCTATGAAACATCTACCCAGATCTTCCATAAAAACAATTATCCCCATACCAGACTCAAAACCCTAGAACTTTATGAATTGTGTGGATCTGGAGCACCATCCAGTGGCCAAACCCCTTGAAATACTCTTTGCATCTAATCCCATGAAAGAGAATCCTTTAACAATTTCTCCATAATGGGAACTACTAGAATTGAATCCCCTAATAACTCCTGCTACAAAATCATGTCTATCCGCATTGATTCCACCATCCTATGAAGAGATAGTTTTTTTTTGGGCTCCGCAGAACCCTACAATTGAAGGATAAAACCTTCATTCGGGAACCCCAGTCGAGGTTTTCACTTCTCTAAGTGCCCCTGTGATGGATAGTTGACAACCAATTGACGTATCTACTGACACCCTAGTTTGTTATTTGGAAAGGTTTGATCTCCTACCCCTTCCCTTTCCACTTGGGAATGGTAATGGATTCAATCCCAACCCATCCAGTTTATGGCTTAAATCCCCAAGAAATAAAATGTGTCTATTCATTAGTTGATATACCAGCAACCCCTCCTCTGAAACTAAATAAGGGGCATGGGACGAACTATGGATTTGAGGGTGACCCATTTCTAGCTAAGAAGCTAATGAATTATTTTCCAGAGGGGGAAACAAAGGGAGGGAAGGGGAACTGGAGAAATAATCTGAGAAAGAAGGGAGACTCTTCAAAGCGCCTTCCCAGGATTTACCCAAAAAATATAAATATTGAAACATATAATTTAAATATGGAGGGAAATGAGGTGACATACCCAGATGTGATTTGATACCTTGTTGGAGAAGTTTTGTGGCCTCTTCTAAAAGAAATGGATTATTCTGGCATGAATTCACTGCTTTGACATAGCATTAAGAAAGTATCATGTCTCAAAGGAGCATGTCTCTTTTGTGTGGTGAATCGTTACTATCTTCAGGCCCCACTCTGCCAAGATTCAATGAGGGAGCTCAAAGAACCTCTCCAATCTGAGTTGCATCTATATTTTTCTGCGTTAACCCCATAGAGTCTCTTACCTTTATTCTCATAGGTAGATTTCATTCATGGGAATTGTGTCCCTACTCATGGCATTCTCAAAATTTGAAGGGTATTCCTTTGTAGTCGAACTTTTGAAGAAAGGACATGTCACCCTAGGATAATTCGATTGCTTCCTCTAAACCCTTACGTATATTCAAAGATACCACGACTCGGGCCACTAACATTTTTCTAGTGGAGGTGAAAGACATATCTACATCCATGTATCTTCCTAAAGAATTCCCCAAGAATTCAAATCCCCTTGGCATCCAAATTTTTTTTGGAAACCCAAGAAGCCGAAACCATATAGGTAGCTCATCTACCCTTTCATGAATGGAGTAAAAAATGGGTGTCCAACTCCTAAGTAATACTGGTGAAAAATCAATACACCATAGGGCTTTCAAACTTTATTAATGTTCATCCAGGTCTGAAAACGAAACATAAAACACCCATTTGACAGAGACTGAATAGAGGGAAAACGATCTACCTTGCCTGACCATGCTTGATATTCCCACTCCCGCATTGTATTTATACACAGATGTCGGACATTGACTCGTCCCACTACTGTCATTTTTGTTATCTCACTATAAACATCATTTGACTGAGAAACGAATGACAAAGGCAACCTACAAACCAACTTTGAGACCCGAAACTAGCCTTTCGGACCTGGAGAGGTCTCTCTTGGGAGATGTTGTCTCAATATAGGGTATGGCTTTAAGTTGTTACCTAGATTTAACACCTTTGAATAATAAGTTCTGGTTCTATTGGAGAACATAGTAAGAACACAGGCTATGGAATCGATTTAAGAAAACGATCGAAACAAATGACTCGGTAACAAAACTTGAGAGGATAAAGGCTAAGTAAGAAACAATTTTCAGTTTAAAATCATTGTGTGTGGCAAGGAGAAAAACATGTTAAGAAAATCAGATCACCACTGAAGATGAATTCAGAGTTAACTTAGAGGAAATATGGTTTGTCTAAATGGCGTGAATCCCAAGGCACTGTGTAGCAAATCCCAGGTTCGAAATTACATTCCTATTCAGACATAAATAGATATGAATAAAGAATATAGGAAGTATGTGCAGAAAGAAAGAAAAAAATACATCCAACTACTAAAATTAGAATCTTTTCATCAAATCTTTAGGAATTTTGCATTAAACTTCGATCCAGCTCAAACTACATTCAATAGTCACTTTCTACACTAGTTTTCCAACCAATGTGACTTACATTGAAAAGATAAAATATATGGGCAAGGGCATCGCTTGGACTGCCCTGTTCTCTATATACTATCCCTAGAATTTAGGAAACTAACTTCCCTCTATCTAAATGACCTTTTGCATGACATCTTTCCAGAAATAGAAACCAATTGTATTCACTTGCATCATAATGACTTGTCCTTGCCATGGGGATTCAGTTATCAACAAGGTCTCGTCATGGGGAGAGTGATATGTTGATGCCTTCCTTCGACAGGGTAACCAAACAATCAAGTGCTCTGTCAAAATCCCACCATCTACTGTAACGGCCTTGATTTCTTTCGTGCACTCATTTGCTGGGGTGCGTAGGTGGCGAGTGACTATTGACTGTTGCAGTTGTTACCAAAATGAAAAAATTGTCTAAAGGTGACGCCTTATTTAAAACTATCGAGATCTGCACCACGTTTGAGAATACAAGAATGAACTTCGTTAGTCATGTTTCCTTTGCGTGTTGGCAAGAGATGCACAGTCATTCTCCCTGGCCTCTTCACATTCTCTGAAATGATTTGTATTCCTTTCTTCCAACATTTTTTATGTTTCATGCAATTGTATGATTGTATCTTGTGCATCTCTGAGCTTTCTCTTGAGCCAAATCATGTTTCCTTCATGGCCTTGTGATGCTAACACTTCAAGGGTCTTCACTACTAACTGTCGTCTTAGTTCCTTGTTTTCCTGGTAAAGCTTAGCGATAGCGAGATGCCCTTGCTTCAGCTACTGAGATGACTCTCAAACATCAATGCCTCTGACATTTTTCCTCCTCATTCTCCTCCATCTTTCTTGACTTGTACCTTCGACAGGTTCCATCCAAATAACGTGCATAAGTAATTTTTCGGCAGTAGGCCTTGCATGCAGATTGCTCGGGACTCAGGTTTCCCCAACTTCCTTATTCTTCTTTGGCCTGCTACTTCTCTGATTTATTTGTTGTTTTGGGGATAGGGCTTTCAACATCTTTCTTTCTTGCATAGCCTCTTCCACTCCAACCTCTACACGGTGTGATATTACCCTTTCCATGGATAGAGGGAAATATCATTTTGGATCCTTTAGGATGCTCGTTGTGAGAAAGAATGAATCCCAGTTGCTTCCCAATCATCTTAATTCCTCAACTACCAACAATTTAATCAACGATACGTGAGAGAGTTTCCTTTTTGACTTATCCACTTCATCCTGGGCGTTGTCTGCCATCTCTTAGAGGTTTTGGTGAAAAAAAAAGGGTAGATTTAATGGTCTCCTTCATGTGAAGTGCATCAACAATCTAATGTGATGTGAATGTATCCTATCAAACCTCCCTTCATCGGTGAAATATTTCCTAATAACTCCAAGTAGTTTCTGAAAAGGTTCCTACAAATATATACTCGGAACTCTTGTCTTGAATTTCCCACCTAAAAAATCTCACTTGATAAAGTATTAATATCACCATGCATCCAAGAGCATGCCTTTAAACCACCTTTCACCATGCAGATGGATCTCTATTGCTGTTGATAGAGTTTCCTCAGTCACCTGGAAAATGACATCTGAGATCACCGCGCAGAATCCATCGAAACTAAGTGAAAACTACTCAACTAGTCTCATATTGTATCCTTTAATTTCCCTACAAAAATCCATGCACCTGAATTGTTTGAAGGACGCTCTGACCTCCGAATCTTATTTGATCAATGTTATGTTTTGGGGCTAGGACCCAGTGCTTCTGATACTTCACGTGCCCTTCCTTATGCTTCGGGAGGTTTCCATGGTGCAACACATATTTTTCCTGCGCGCAGTGGATTCAGCATGTGCCCAAGGTAGTAATATTGATCAACCTGGGCTTGCGAGAAGACTACAAACAATGCATAAGCTTGACTAGTGAATATAATCCATGCAAAACATCTAGAATTTATAACAGAGCAGGCAGGAGGTGGAATCGTTCCAGGGAACACTAAATTCATGGTGAGTAGATGTTTCAAAGTGAACTGAAGATTTTTAATAGCACATTTGTGCGACAAGCATAGTTTGTTGTGTGTAAAATACTATTGATAAGGGCTGTAGGGCATTTGTGATATGAGTGCCATGATTTTTCATTCTTTTAGCCCTCATAATGAGTTGATGATAGTCATTTCACTTGCCAATGCAACTTCTATTTAACAACTTGCATCGACCCTCAACTCTTAAAAATTCCTTTATGATAGAACCTGACATTTTGGGAATAGACTCGTATCATTTACAAATGTTTTGAATATAACATCCCTTCCTGACTCCAAGGGCCAACTGACCTCTTGCTGACTTCAACCCCTTTGTTTTTTAGTACTTTACTTCACATGATTTTACACACATACCATGAATCGACTAAGATCAACTCTAACTAAACAAGAAAAATGACAACACTAACAGTTGGCTCCAATAGGGATGGTATCCTCCCAGTGAGGTAGAAAAGAACAACATACTAGGTGCCTGACCATTGGGCCTTATTCAAATTTCAGATACTAAAATACGAAAGACAAAAATGCAACCTAAACTTATTTGACACAGTTTCTAACAGACTCGGCATAAACTTAGGGCCTTCACTTCAGGCTTCAATTTTCTGCTGACACATTGACTTGAGAAAAAAATAAAATGACTATTTACAATGACATGTGACTTAAACGGACTTTATTGCAGCAGATAATGTTTGAGGAACCTATCATTCATAGGACCCCAACCAACGCACTCTCCATTTAGTTCTTCCAGAAAATAAGTGTTATTCCCACGATATGCACTGATTCTGAATGGACCCGTCCAAATATGATCAAATTTTCTGTTCTTTCCTTTATCTTCATTCCCCACATCCCATTTTAGCAACAGATCCCCTAACTAAAATTCCTCTTACTTAGAGTGTTTGTCAAAGGTTTTCTTCATTCTCTCCTGGTGGAATTGTGATCGATTATACACCTGTTCCCTCATCTGTTGTGTGTCAATCAGCTTATTTAGTCTCCTCTGTGTTTCATCTGGCTCGACTTCCTACTCTTGCAAGAAATTTCTAAGGAGCAACCCCAATGAGGTGGGGAAATTTGCATCTGCACCATATACAATCTAGAATGGCAATGCTGAGATGGAATTCTTGGTGGTGACTCTGTCCACCCATAATTCATAAATAATCTTTTTATGCCAAGCCTTCTTGTTGTCTTGCAGGAGTCTTTTGATTCTCTTGGTCAATCGTTTATTTGACGGTTCTACTAACCCGTTTCCCTGTGGGTAATACGTTGTAGAATGTCCCATGGTTATATTGTAATCTTGAAAAAAATTATCCATCTTCTTGGACTTGAATGAGACTAAGTTTTATGTATGACATTGATAGGGCATTCAAATATTGACAAGATGTTTGTCTCCAAAAAGTGAATGATGATTGCATCAGTAGCCTACTTTGTTGGAATTGCTTCTATCCATTTCGTGAAGTAATATGTGGCCATGAGTATCCATATGTGTTGTGCTGAGGATGGTGGATGGATATCCCCTATAAATTCCAAGCCCCATTTCATGAAAGGTGCTTCGACCGAGATCAACTTCAACAACAGGGGTTGCAGCTTTCTCCTTCTGTAAAAAATCTGACACTCGTGGCAACTAGAAACTTCTTTGTATACATCTATGAATATGCTAGGCCAATAGTAGCCCACTCTTAGGATTTTGTGTGTAGTGGTTTTCCAGTAGTGATGTCCTCCATAGTCACCTTTTTGGAATTCCTAGATAGCTCGTTTCACATCATTTTCTAGAAAACAACTCAGTAATATCCCTCCAGGATCTTTCCAGTACAGTAAATTATCCAAGATGCATAAATTAACAACTTTGAGCTTTAATAATCTAGCCTTGGTCTTACTCAAACCTGGAGGGGCTTGAAAATTCCTCAACACATAGATGATGTCTATATACCATGGTGAATCAACAAACTTTTGAGGCACCTGCATAGTTGTTTCTTCCTGAGGATTCTCTGACAGATCAGTGATGAAGTTGATTCCCAAAGCATCATAGTCCAACTGGACCATCAGCTTTGCAAGGCCTTGACCCTTAATCAGCTTCATGGGCTTGATTTCTAGGTCATATTCCAGCATGGCTGCTATCCACTTACATGTTCTTCCCTTAGGGTTAGGCTGAGTTAGGATATCCTTGACTGAGTTGCAGGGCACATAAGAGATAATGTGGGAGTGCAAAATGTATGTTCTAAAATCCTTAGGGATTTTACTAAGGTGTATGCTTGTTTCTCCATAACGTCGTTCCTTAGTGGAGAGTCCCTTATTGTCTTACTGAAATAGTCTATAGGCTTCTCAAAGTTATGATCGTCTTTCTGTAACAACACATCGACAATTGTATGCTTCAAGGTGAATGAAAACAAGATGAAGTCTTTTGTGAAGTCTGGTCTAGCCAGTATGAGAGATTTAGTCAGTGATACCTTGATATCTTCAAATGATTTCCTAGCTTTCGGATTCCACTTAATCTAATTCCATTTTTTGAGCATGCAGGTGATATGTTTTATAATTTTGGCCAGGTTTGGGATGAATCTTCTCAAGAAATTTTCTTTTCCTGAGAAGGATTACACCTCCTTCTTACTACGCGAAGTGCCGATTTTCAGAATTCCTTCAACCCTATTGGGGTCCACTTAATACCCTCTTTTGAGATGATATTCCCAAACAACTTTCCTTCTTACATCCCAAAATGTGAATTTTTTGGACTCAATGATATGCCAAATTTTCTGCATTTATGGAATACTTTCTTCAGATGCCTGAGGCTTTGTTCATTGGAGTCAGAGTACACTGTGATGTCATCTAGATAGATCACAATAAAATTGTCCTTTTTGATCAGAAAATGATATTTCCATTTCCTTCTAGAAGGTATCTTCAACATTAATCAAGCCGAAAGGCATATTGGCATAAATGAATGTCCCCCATGGTGTCTTAAAATCTATCTTTTCCCTGTAATTCCAGTGTACCAGGATCTGATTGTAACTAGAAAAAACATCTAGCATGGACATATTTTGGGATCCCACCACCTTTTGTAGAATATAGTCCATTTTAGAGAGAGGGTAGTGGTCCTTGAGGGACTCTTTGTTCAAGTTTCTAAAATCCATGCACAATCTTATTTCACTGCTCTTTTTTCTTATGGGTACCAAGTCAGCCACCCACTTTGAAAACCTTAAAGAAATAATAATTTTATCTTCAAAGAGTTTCTTCATGTCTTTCTCGATTAGCGACAATACTAGGGCATTTATTCATCTTAGTTTTTGTTTGAAGGGCCTCTGGTCTTATTTGAGAGGAATGACATATTGAATCACTTTGGTGTTGTAAACCTTTAAGTCATCATAACTCCAAGCAAAAACGTCGGGGAAATCCTTCATGAGCTTGATGTAATCTTGTTTGACCTATGGACTGATCATTTTAGACAGTTTGATTATTTTTGAGTTCTCCTGAGTCTCGATGTTGCAATATTCGACATCCTCATTGTTTGCAGTGATCTTGGGATTTCTAGCCACATCATTTTCGTCAAACAAATTTTCCAATGGAACTAGCCCCTTTGGGATGATGTTATTTTTCAGTTGTACTATGTCCCTTCCCCCTACCTGGTTATGGAAAGGGTCATCATCATTGTGCGCATTTGCACTCCCATATTTGTCGCAACAACACTCATCATCAATGTTTATGCTAGTGAACTCATCACTCATTTGGAGAAATCTCTCCACCTATTTGTCGTCCTCAAACACCTGCCAATATTTGATATTATCAGGCACTATCGACCTATGTTTGACTTTGATCTCTTATTTTCTGTTGGGAAAAATGGTAATTTTAAATATCGAGGCTAAGGTGGCCAATGCATCGATGATCTAATTTTTCCCCCTCGGGATAGCTGATATATTATACTCTGAGAATTCTTTGAGGAGGTCCAGCACCAGGTTCATGTATTCTCTCTACCTGGGGTGTTTGGATTGATATATGCCTTTCACTTGGTTTATAACCATCCCAGAGTCCCTGTGCACTGCTATCCTGTTTGTGCCCAATTATTTCAAAACCTTCAGGCCCAAGATCAGTGCCTCATACTCAGCCATTTTATTTGTACAGTCGAAAGAAAGATTGTATGAGCAAAGTTTTATGCCCACCTTGGGAGGAATTATCCACACATCAGCCCCTACTGCTTCTTTGATGACAGCGCCATCGAAACTCATGATCCATATCTCATTATCCACGCAGTTTCTCGGATCAACACACTCTTATGCTCATTTCATGGCTTTATCATTAACGATCATGACAATTATCGACTCCTCCTCTTCAAAACTTATATCATTATAGAATATGGAGGATCTGACCTCAGTGTCAACAGAGTAGATAGAATGATTTTTCGGCTGCGTCTTAGTTCTTACCATGTACTTAAGTAGTACTTCTCTGTATAAATGTATCTCTTGGAAAAAAACAAGAATGGTAGCATAAGACATGGCCATTTGTAGAGTTCCCTTTAATTTTGCAACCCACGACCTAGACAACAACATGCCAAACTTAGAGGGTATATCGGCCACGACCACATCCATGACCATGTTCTTTGAAGGAATTTGGGCTAGAAACATGACCAAGTATTTGATGAGACCCAAACATTTGACTTTCCTCGAATCAAAAGAAAATAGGTCCTTATAGGGCCTGATGATGTCCAAACCCAACTCGTCCATGATCACCTTTGGCATGAAGTTGTGCAACGCACCTAAATCCAACATGGCGTTATGTAGAGTCATGTCATGGACCTTAAGGCTGACATAGAACAAGGGAACATCCTCAGTATCATTCGTCTCCTCCATGCAAAAACCAAATAAAATAGCAGGGTAATCATCCTGGACATTCAAAGTGTTGGGGGTTTCTCCCATTTTTAGCATTTTAATAATCTGCTCCTGATAGTTGCCCTTTTTGATAAGTTCATTGAATGGGACAGAGATTTTGATCTCGGCCATTTCATTCTCAAAGTTAAAGGGGGGAGAGAATTTTTCTACCTCTTTGCCATGCATTTCTCGGCTTGTCTCTAGTGCTTTCATTGGGGCCTCCTCCTTTGACTTTGCCTTTTCAGCTGCATCCTTGGTCAGGTTGTCTAGTTTCGGGTGACTTGTGGAAGGGGTATTTGCCAGAGGTTTCCTTATGGGATATGTCTACTGAGGTTAATTAGGTGTCTTCTTGCTCTTGAGGTTGTATTGTTTATGAAACTGCATGATGGCGTTGTGATAACCTTCCTTGAATTCTTTCGTTTCCCAGGAAAGTGTGTCATCCATCTCTAGCATAATATCGTCATTTTCACTCTAATTTTGATCATGTTCTCCCTTCATAAAAAACACATGTGTGTTTTTGTCATCGCAACAATGTATTTGGTCTTGAAACATCTGATCAAAATCCCCATCTACGTAATTATTTTGGAACAAAGGTCTTTTTTGCTGGTCACCATGTTCTCTTTGCTCCCTCTATCTGATCTGAGGGAACTGACCCCTTCTGAGGTTCTGATTTCTGGGCTAGGGGTCATGTTTTTCTCGGGCAGCGTGTCTATTTCCCATGGACATTATTTCCATCATTTTCTCGATGGTCTTCATCATTAAGTCAAATTTTTCATCCGAGGACCTAGACGTCGATGGCTACACATCCCCTTGGGGTTTCTTATCACCTCTGTTGAAACAGTTTTTGATATTCCCTGATGCCATTAGATTTACCTCAACCTCGATCGCTTCACTCATCATGGCATCTAGATTTGTTGATATCCTTTCTCTCAACAACAAGGTGAAATAATTTTCGAAGGAATCGGTGTATCACAGCTGTGTAGCTGTGTAGCCCTGGGAGGTGGCTTGACTTCTATAGGAATTGAGTTATACACCCTCATTAAACGGGCTGAGAATTCTTGCACTGTCTCCTCCGACGCCCTCTTCATGTTATTGTACTATGTCAACAGTTGCAAGGGGTTCTTCTTGTCTCCCCATTTAGTAATGAAAGACGTTTTGAATGTAGAGAAGTCTTGAATGCTTGATGCTGGGAAGGATTTGAACCACTTCCTCATATCCCCTGAAAGACTCTACATGAACAATATCATCTTCACATCTGCATAGTACACCTCCTCTATGTTGACAAAATCATTGAACCAATCCAGATGATTTTGGGATGAAATGTTCCATTCAACATCATAGAGCTTGATCCTATGGCTATAATTCTGGGGCAAATCATGTTGTTGGGCTGGCAGAATGAGGGGGGTGAATCTGGCGGCCATGGCTCTAGGAGGGTTAGGAATTTGGGGGATTTTCTTAGGTATCAGAGATTGAAACCTCTTCTGGTCAAATACTATATCATCCAAACTAGTTTCCAACTTAGACTTGAACAAGGTTTGCTCAAACAAGACATCAAAATCAAGGTCGTCAATGCTTTGTGCGTTGTCTTTGGGTAAGGAAAATATTTTGTCTAGGTAATAGAATAGGTCTAGTGCTTTCTCCCTAGTCCTACACAATTTTTTTTTGGAGTTGCACATAGGCTCTACAACGTTTGAGTTAGGATTTTCTCTGGTATATATTGTCTTCGAAGCTAGGGTTCCTGAATCACACTACTTTCTGCTACTGGTATTTTGACTGGAGCCTCCATGGTAAATATTTCAACCAATATATATG
This sequence comes from Picea mariana, assembly GCA_032191745.1. Lineage (NCBI taxonomy): Eukaryota > Viridiplantae > Streptophyta > Pinopsida > Pinales > Pinaceae > Picea > Picea mariana. The sequence continues at coordinate 8,186 of JASDQU011310849.1, read as the reverse complement.
TTTGTCCCTCTGTTACCCTCAAGGGTCAAAACTATAACTTTAATCATTCTCCCAGGGAAAATTTATTCAATTACGTCTGTTATTGGACTAATCGGTAGGTGCGGACACTAACAGATCTCCCTAGATCCACCTGGATCTAGAACAAAACAGGACAGGACATGACTCTTTCCCTAAGTTTTGACCATTGAATCAACTAGTAGGAAGGAACAAGTAACATACCATTATATCGCTTCCTAGGGTCTCTGTTTCTCCCGCTTCACTCCGGTGCTCTCGTGAGGTCAAGACCAAGACAACAAAAACCAACCAAAGTGAATATAGCAAAATATATTCAACAGTCAACCTATGTGTATGATCAAGGAATTACACAATAAAGTGAGAAATAGCTTTATGGGAAAGGGACATGCCACTGTATCATATTAATTGAAAGTAAAGATTACAACCTGAGCCTTGATGTTGCAAACTTTCTTTCGATGGCTCTTGGCTTCGACACACACACTTGCTCAATCCTTGCATGAAGAAGATCAAATCCTCTTGATAGACTTGCTGGAGTCATCAAGTTGTTGTTCAAGATGAGTCCTTCACACAATTCTTTCACCAATTCTCCAATGAATCTTGCTTAACCTTTTCCATGAGAATTCCCTCAATATATAGGAGAGAATGAGATAGTTACTTGGATAAGAATGATCCCAAAATATCAAGGAATCCAGTACTAGGATAACCATTCGAATTCCAACCCATCCTTCTAGAAGATTCCCTTCTAGAAACATAGAGAATTCATCCTTTTCCATGCTTTAGGAAGAGTTCGCACCCTTACTATTCAACACAGTGTGAGAAGTTTGCACCCTGTCTTAAAGTAGCCTGCGAGAATCAGGCATTCTCGCACCCAAATATACTAGCAACCTGGGAACCTTCTTCAAAAATGAATTTTCTGGGAGGAGATGAGAGTAACTTTTCTTAGGAGAAATTTATTATGAAGAGCCTGAGTACACCATCATCAATACATCATCATGATGACCAAAATCATGGGTAACAGAATGCCCCCCAAAGTATGAGGTTGGAATCAATGACAGCCGAAAGACTTTGTAAGTTGCATGTGTGTGTCAGAAACTAGGAGAAAACCTAAACGAAAACCTGCGAACAACCAAGCATCTACAGAATATCATATATACCAATTCTGAGGTATGCATTCCCATACTCAGATCATACACTGATGAAAATTGTAGACCTAGGTCATGGCCACCAATCATATACTGTGGATCCATGCCGTCAAAATATAGCATAGCCATAAAGAATACACTATGGATCTATGTGAAAATATTCAAATTGAGATGACATAGCCATGAGACATACACAGTGGATCTATGTGTCACAGATTATACATACTCCATTGCAACCTGGACAAAAGATATGATATCCAGGGTATTCAATCTCACCACCCAAAGTACGAATCTAACCATGTGATTACATGTGTTGAAGTAGAACATGGCATAAACCACTTGATTACCGGTCATTGATGAAACCATTAACAAGTGCAAGGGAAATCACCATTGATGTTAATGACTCCCAAGGTATCCTAGTACAATCCGTTGAGTGTGAATGAATGAGTTGAAGTCGAAGATCCGATGGAATCTTTCGATCAGGGGTCAATGATGTAAAACCACTGTCGAAAGCGAGGAAACCTGCCATTGAGGCATGCAAGCTCCAAGGTAACAAATAATTTCTAAGTCTTGATTCTGGATAATAAGATGAAGTCAACGGAAAAAAACTCGTCACAGGAGGACCTTGATGTATCCCCCATCAATGACACGAAATGAGTAACAGATTTTGAATATGAAATAAAGTATTATACAAATTGAAATGGACACAGGGAAGGCCGACACAGAGAGAATGAACAATTGCAGATGGTTGACTCAATATAGGTTTCAGATGGACTTCTCTTGAACATATGAACGAGATGACCAATGATTTGGCAGCATTGAATCAAAGAGGACAAAGGGAATGACCTTGTATAAAATCGAATGAGAGAAAAATGGATTTCCCAAACCGGCTTCAAATGATGAATAGGGGGTGTCATGTTCAAGAGAAACTCTTAATGCCTATCAATACGAAGATGAAAACATATCCCTTTCCCAAATTTCCCCCCACCATTTCTGGCGAGTACCTCTTTATTTTTATGCAAGCTTGAGGAGGATAACATATGCTTGTTGATGTAATCTCATCCTTCGGACGAGTCCCTCAGAGTATGTTTAACGAACCCTAAGAAGGAGTGGTTCAGTCCCATTATGGGTCTATCAATGTTTGTTTAATGAGTCCAGAGATAGAAAACTCGAAGGTTTTTCATGACTATAGAGTCTGGAAAAACACTTAAAAGAGAACTCTCTCAGTTCCTTTTTCATAAAATAGTCTGGAAGAGATCGAAAAAGAGATAAATTATCACTCACTAAACGCTTACTTCAAATACTTTATCGAGCGTGAAAATAGCAAGGTCGCTCAGCTATCTTTTCATGTTTAGAGAGTCTGAAAAGAGCTTAAAGAGGACTCCAGGGGGGTTCCTTTTTCGTATAACCTTGTTGAGCCCAAAAAAGTGATAAAAGTATGCTCAATCTCATTCTCATGTATTTGCGAGCGCAAGAACGGACAAAGACCACGCTTGAGGTTTTATACAAAAACCATAAAAATAATCAAAACACGCGAGGGCAAAGAAAAACATGTCTGTATCCCTGTATTTGACCATCAAAATCATTATGCCTACAAAAGTTACACTCAAAATGAAATTAGGGATTAGGGTTTAATAGATAAATAATCTTAAAAATAAATAAATGACATAGTAAAAGTAAATAAAAAGGAGTAAATAATCTTTTTACCATATCATTTTACCTTTCAACTATTTGAGCTCAAAAACCCCTCTTTTACCCTCAAAGTTTGGTGTCATATTGCGGGAGTTACGAGTGTCCATTCAGCGAGCTGTCAGCGACAGTGAGGTAGGCTCTTTGTCCTTTACACTTTCATGGTTTAATTTTGCATTTCCATTGGTTAAAATTTCATTTTTAAGTTGGTTTTAGGAGCCCTACTTGCGTGCTGCCATTCTCACAGGTGGGATACATTGGACCTGCGAGAATGGGGCATTCTTGTAGGTGATCCCATAGCATCCTACGAGGTTCTTTCACTATGCACACAGGGAACCTACGAGAACTGAAAAGCTCAATTTTTTTTTTTAAATTTACCCAATGAACAAGAACCAAATCATGAAAAAAGTTGCTAATCTTCTTTTTGTGTTCCTTATGAAGATAATTGGCCATCAAAATGGTTCTTGAATGGCATGAAAGGGAGCACGAAGAAGACAATGCAATTGCCGGAAATCATCCACCTACTATTTCTGCTTTGAGAAACTGTGGCCTCCTGAAGTACTTTTGTATCTCGGGCATGAGGGCCCATGTCAGGTTGTTAAAGTACCTGGTGCGTATGTGGGACCCTAATCAGCAGGTTTTTCATGTGGGGGTCCACACACTGTCCTTAGATATTGAGGACATTTACTTTTTGACTAGACTGTCATGGCGCGGGCACTATGTGAGCCTGACTAGTGACAGAGGTGGTGGGATTCCCATGAGTGAGTACTGCCATTTACACTGCGTTCCCGAGGAAGAGAGAAAGAAAGGAAAAGTGGCTATTTAGGGGGTACGAGATTTGACCCTTCGTACTATCCTATTCACCATAGCTTGGATGGCTGGGAGTTCTTCTCCTCACATGGCATTACAGAGTTACTTCTAGTATGCCATCGAGTGTACTGAACCTCGGGTGTTCAACTGGGCAGATGTTGTGCTTCGTAGTATAAAAAAGCAGTTGACCAAATGCAGACGAGGCGACCTAAATAAATTTGGGTACATATATTTGTTAGTGTCCTTCTTCCTTAAGAGGGTTCCATTACTGAGACTACAGGTTGAGTGGAATTTACTGGCTCCCAGGGATCCAAGGATGCTGAGATGGTGTCGGCTCATGGCCTGGCACGTAGAAAGACCGATCATCAAATATGATGATACTTTCTTTGACTGGCTTCAACCATAGATGTTGATGGTTGATGACTATGCTTATGCCGGGTTGGATTTCTAAGGAGATCCGGATTTAGTACTTCCAGAGGATGCTTAGTGGGGGGACCTTGGTAAGAAGTACACACATTTTTGTTTTTAAATGTTTTTGTGAATTTTATCATATTCAAATGTTTTTGTTTTATATGTTCATTCAAAGACTAAATACAAAATCATTTTTTGATGTCACAGATGTTGGACCTTACAGACCTCCTAGTACTTCTCCCATTTAGTGGTGAGGAGAGGTAGCGGCAGTGCCACAATATGATAAGGATTATCAAGTGGTGGAACAAAATTTGGATGGCTTGACCACAGATATTCCAGACATGTCTCTGGAAGAGGTTCCACGACGCGATCAGCGTCATACTGTAGGAGTGTCAGGTTCCATGAGTCGACTGCTCTGTAGGGTTTCTCATGGAGTCATGTGTTACCGTGAACGTCATCCATAACGTCACTTTGTAGAAGTTATAAGCTTCAGATTTTGACATTTTGGTCTTTGGAAAAACTTTTTGTAAAAACAACTCTTTTGATCGTTATATATATAGATAGCTTCTACTTGTTTATCATGTATTGTGTGAATATTGATGTGATTGATTTATAAATGATTCAAATGTCTGTCTAATACATAATTAGCCAATGCATCTGTTAATGTATTTATACATCTAGGAATATGTTGATATTAATCAAAATAACACTCCAACAGGCGAATTCGTAAATACACTCGTAACAAAGTTGGACTTCGAATAGTGTAGACATTACTTAACTGTAGTACTACAAGCTGTGAATCAATTTGCACAACCAAACGATGAATTCCAAATGAGATAGCATCAACCAATAATTCAATAATGGCACTATACTCTGCAATGTTGTTGGTCGCACGACCGAGGCACACACCTCGTAAGGAGACAAGTTCATTTGTGGGGGTGTAAATTTCCCATGCAGCGGAAGCAAGGTTCTGAGTACTACGACTAGCACCATTAGTGAAGCCAATATAGGGTAGCAAAGACTCCGTCATCTAGAAATCAAACACAACGTCACATAAGGGCAGAGACCATATAGCGACAGAAGCAGACTATAGTAACATGCAAGAAGTATGATACAATAAAAATACAAGTACTTATGCACAGATGATTTTATGCATAGTACTTCTTCAAGTACAGCACATTCCTGGGCTCACTCAAAGGGATACCATCGTAATCTACTAACTCATAAGATCCTTTTTCCAAAACTTGTCAAACGATATAAGGACCTCACCACATGGGTTCGAATTTCCCAACTCCTAACATATCTCGATCCTCTTCATAGAGAAGAACAAGATCACCTTCAGAGAAAACGCGAGGCTTGACATGCTTGTCATATTGGGCCTTGACACACTTTTTCTGGGCTTCTATGACTAGGGTGGAATCACATTGAGTTTCGTCTAATCGCATAAGATATAAGAGATGTTCTTCCTTAGCAGAAGTGTTGGGTAGGATTTCAACAAGTAGTTTTAAAGAGGGTATCTCGCATTCAATAGGGAGAATGGCTTCCACACCATATACTAACTGAAAAGGTGTAAACCCAGAAGCGGACTTGACGGATGTTCGGAACGCCCACAATGTCGAAAACAACATTGTGTGCCAACTTATTTTATGGATCCCTATCATTCATCGGAGCATAGTTATGAGAACTTTGTTAATCGCTTCGACTTAGCTATTGGCTTGTTGATAATAGGGTGTTGAGTTATCATGACAAAGACCCAAATTTTTAGTAAGTTCGGACATCATGAAATTCCGGAAGTGGCTATCGTGCTTGGTGACGATAGCTTGGGGAACACCAAAACGATCTATGATGTGATTAAAAAGGAACAATTTTGTGGTGTTTCTAATGTTGTCAAATGTCAGCATTACCTCGGCCCATTTCGTAAAGTAATCAACAGCTACAATAATGTAACCATGCCCCCTGACCGAGTGAGGGTGACATGTCATGAAATTGATACCCCATTTCACAAAGGGACCAAGTGAGACCACAAGGTGAAGAGGAGCAGGATATGACCGAAGCTTCTGATTATAGGTCTAGCAGGCATGGCATTTCTAAACGGCGGTGATACAGTCGTTAAATAATGAAGGCCAAAAATACCCTGCATGTAAGATCTTCTAAGAAGTAGCATACCCAGACATATGAACACAACATGCTCTAGAATGGCAGTCATTCAGATATTTTTTAGCTTCGTTGAACGTTAGACAACGTCGAAAAACAGAGTCAATCCCCCGACGAGAAAGAGTATCCCTGAGGATAATGTATTGACAATCTTGATAGCGTATGCGATGTCGGTCAGTACTAGACAAAGTTGGATGGAAAGTCTATGTTTGGAGATATATAATGATATCCCCATACCAAAGATCATCAGTTCTAATAAGGAAAAGAGATTCATCGGGTAATGAATCAACTGCTACTTTTTCCATTGCAGAATGAGGAAAATCGCATATCAACTCAGCAAAAACTAAGGACTTCTTGGACTTGGCGTGTTTGAATTCCAAGTCAAACTCCTGGAGTATCACAATCCATTTGGAGTATTTTCCCCCTAGCAATTGATGTGTCAGAATGTGTTGCATAGGGTTGCAATGGGAAATCACTGTAGTTTTGTGTGAGAGGATATACTGCCGGAAGCGTTGGATGGCTTGGATAGCATCCAAGGCCAGTTTCTCCACATGTTGATACTTGATTTCAGTCGGTGTGAGACTTCGAATCAAGTAGTAAATAACATGTTCGTCGTGAACATCATCCTCTTGGACGAGAACCATGCCAATGGTGTAATCCGAGGCAGCAAGGTAAAGGAAATAATCGCGACTGTAATCGGAGGGAAAGAGAAGTGGAGCTCGCGTCAGGGATAACTTCAAAGCTTCAAAATCATTGTTGGAAATGGTATCCCACACGAAATTTGAATCATTTTTTAATAGCCGCATAAATCCATGAGTTATCTCGGCATGATTTGGGATAAAACGATGAAGAAATATTGCTTTCCCCTACAAACTTTGCAACTGGTGAAGTGTAGAAGGAGGAGGGAGATTAAGGATCGCCTCAACCTTTAAAGGATCCACCCGGATCCCTTGACACGAAACGATAAAACCTAGAAGACGGCCAGATTCCACATAGAAAATGCACTTATGAGGATTCAAATGTATACGGTAGAACCAAAAACGAACGAAAATGGCTTAGAGGTGGGTTGGGTGATCGAGTCTGTGCATAGAATGAGTGGGTAAATCATCCAAATATGGTTGAACGATGTTCTTGATATCATGAAAAGCATAAGACATAGTGCATTGAAAAGTTGTGCCAACATTCTCGAGACCGAAAGGAAGTTTCCGATGGGCAAAAGTACCCCATGGACAAATAAAAGCAGTCTTATGTTGATCCTCGAGAATAATGTTGATTTGATTATAGCTGGAGAAACCATCCATGAGAGAGAAGATTTCACTTCTGGCGCAGTCATCGACAATCTGATCGACGAAAGGGGTAGGAAAGTTGTCTTTTGGACAAGCTTTGTTGATATCCCTATAATCAACACATACATGAATCGTACCTTGTTTCTTGTCAATTGGGACAAGATTGGAAACCCAGTTTGTGAGAGCCACCGGATAAATAAAGCCGGCTTTCAGAAGTTTCTCGACTTTGAGATTTATAGTAGCTACTTTGCGTGGGTGAACTGGATGAAGGCGTTGTCGGATGGGTTTAGCGTCAGGGTATGTCTTTATCTCATGTATCACAATCGCAGGGTCGATACCTGGCATTTCTTCATAACTCCAGGTGAAGATATCTCGAAATTCTTTGAAAAGGGACGTATAGGTGACTATTTCGTCAGGGGAACACGAAGCTCCAATATGGACATTTTCGACGATTCTAGGTTTGATGGATATGTCAAGGGGAATAGTGGTCAATATATTACTTAAGTTCCCTTCGACAAACACATCATGTGTAGAAGCAGGAATGGTTGAAATGACGACAACGGTTGACGGTGTCGAGATCCATTGGTATTTCTCAAGAGTGTGTTGCTCCAGAAAGAGGATAGAACGATGATGCCCATCGTCCCAAGGGGTGTCCTCCATGATGGACATGATCATCTCG
>JASDQU011310844.1:5086-25163 GCA_032191745.1 Picea mariana | reverse complement strand
TATACCTCCTAGTCTCCTATATATACCAAGGAGACATTTTCATTTTGAATCATCTTGTACTTGAACATTTAAGTGGGGTAAAAGGAGGTTTCCCCCTTGAAGAGGCTTATTATCTGAAATTATCTCTTTTTCAAGGCGTTGAGTACTTTTTCTGAGGTTTTTATATGCTATATTGATGTTTGGTTCTTAACAATAAGTGCATAGTTCAATGGATATTAGTACCACCAGAAGAATGGACACACCAGTTTATTCACATAGTAGAAGGCATTATGAAGAACTGGTACACAAAACAGGAACAACGCAGAGAAACTACTAATTGGGAAGAGATACAACATAATTTCATAGCTAAGTTTTCATTCGAGCATGACAACCCAGATATTGATACAATGTTGAAAGTGGTCAGAGACAGGATATTTGAAGAACCAAAATTTGAAATAATCCCAACATATCAGAAGCAGGCTAGATAGACAGTTAAACAATTGCTACATTGTTATCACATCATAGAAGAGGAAGATCCAATAGAAGATAATCCGTGCAATATACAGATCCCAGAAGTGGAAGGTGCAAGGGAAGTAGAAGGTCCCAAGCTATATTCAAAATATTAGGTTGAACCATTAAAGATCAATAAGGTCAACATTGAAACTGCAAAAAACCCAAATATGGCTAGTATTGGAGATTATTGGGATAATCAGACAATAGAGAGGATCACAAAATTACTGTGTGAGTACAATAACTTATTCCCAACAACATTCTCATAGATGAAGGGGTTAGAAGGAAACATAGGAGAGATGAAGATCACATTGAATCCAGAAGCAAGACCTATCAGATAGAGGCCTTACAGATTGAACCCAATATACAAAGATAAGGTGAAGACCAAAATTGACAAGATGCTAGAAGCTGGTGTTATAGAAAATGTAGAAGAGTCAGAATGGATCAGTCCTATGCTGGTGCAAGAAAAGAAGCAAGGAGGGATCAATATTTATGTAGATTTGAGAAAATTGAATGATGCTTTCCTACATGATCCTTTTCCTACCCCATTTACAGATGAAGTAATGAAAAATGTTGGAGCTCAAGAAGCTTATTCATTCACAAATGTCTTCTCAAGCTATTATCAGATAAGGATTGCACTTGAAGATAGACGCAAGACTACATTTTCTACAGAGTGGGGATTGATTCAGTATACAATTATGCCATTTGGATCAAAGAATGCACCAACCATTTTTTCGAGGGTAGTAGTAGAAGCTTTTAAAGACTTTATTCATAATGTTTTGGATTTTTACTTGGATGATTGGACAATGTTCAATTTGTTGAAGGACAATGTTGAAGTATTAAGGCTAATGTTGGATAGATGCAAACAGTTTCAGATCTCATTAAATATTAATAAGTGTATTTTCAACGCACCTTTTGGAATTTTGTTAGGGCATGTGGTGTGTAAAAAGGGTATGCTGGTTGACTCTGCAAAAATTGATTTCATAGTTAACTTACCACCACCTAAGTCAGTGCACTAGTTGAAGAGCACATTGGTCCATATAGGATATTAAAGGAAGTTCATAAGGGGATATGTACAGGTTACTTCCACCATGGAGAAGTTTTTAAAGAAAGACACTAAATATCAGTGGAATGGTGAATTCCAATAGAGTTTGGATATCTTGAAGGAGATTATGGTCACTGTGTCAATTTTACTATTTTCAGATTCTGCAAAAGAATTTCATGTGCATGTGGATGCTTATGAAATAACATTAGGATAAATATTAATCCAACCAGGAGAAGGTGATATAGATCACCCTATTGCATTTGCCAGTAGAAAGTTATCAGATTCAGAACAAAACTATAATACTACAGAAAGGGAAGGACTAGCTATGGTGTATGCTTTGTAGTAATACATACATTACTTGTTAAGGAAACATTTCAAGATGTTTACATTTCATTCTTCTATGAGATACTTAGTCAATAAGCCAATGTTTGGGGGAAGGATATGCATATGGTTACTCATGTTTCAAGAATTTGACTTTGAAGTTGTTGTTAATCCTAAAATATTAAATGCAGAACTAGATCACTTATCTAGGATAACTAAAGGAGAAGAACCCAATTATTTGGAAGACAACTTTCCAGATGCACAATTGTTTTTAGTACGTATAGTTTATGAGTATTTTGCTGACATTATTGAGTTTTTGAGTACATTATTTGCACCAAGAGAATTTACTACTGCGTAGAAGAAAAATTTGGTGGTCAGATTTGTAGATTATAAGTTGATTGTAGATCACTTATACAAACTTGGAGCAGATAAAATTCTAAGAATATGTGTGATGGAGCATGAAAGACCCATTATTTTGGTAGACTAGCACATAAGGGAATCACAGGAGGACACTATGTATAGAAACCTATTGCGAAGAAGGTATTATGCCCAGGATTATGGTGGAAAACAATTCACAAGGATTCAAAGGATTACTTTCAAAAGTGTGATGTTTGTCAAAGAGTTGGGAAGCCATCCAAGAAGGATGAGATGTCATTGAGACCCCATGTAACTTTACAAGTGTTTGATAAATTGGAAGTAGACTTTGTCGGACCAATTAATCCACCATCCAAAAGATCAAGAGCCAGATATATTATTACAATGAAAAAATACTTGACCAGATGGTCTGAGGTAGGACCAATGAAGGATTACAGTGCAGAGACCAAGGATGATTTTAGGGTCTAAATTTCACTCATGGGATAATTTTCCAAGGTTTTTCACAAAAAACAATTTTCTATTCTAAAAATTATTCGCCCAAATTCTATAGGATAAAATTATTTTACCTTAAAAATAGCAAAATTTTTATACAAACTATATAAAATCCTTAAAAATTTGAATATTTTAAAAAAAATATTGCCAAACATTTTGTAGTTGGAATATGAAGGATTAGTAACATTCTCTAAGGTTTCTACATTTTAAAATAAATTTCCATCCTTAAAATCATCCCTGGTAGAGACTACAACGGGATTTTAATTTGAACATGTAGTGACAAGGTTTGGATGTCCAATAATATTAATGAGTGATCAAGGGAATCACTTCATCAATAGTAAAATTGAGAAAATTCTTGAATAATTTAAGATACATCACTAGAAGAGTACTCCTTATCACCCTCAAGCAAATCGAACAGTGGAAGACTTCAACAAAATTTTGGAGAATTCCTTGACAAATATTTGTAATGTGAAGATAGATGATTGGGATTTGAAGGTACCAACAATACTTTGGGATTATAGCACTACATTCAAGAAGCTAACAAGGCTGACACAATTTAGGTTGGTATATGGAAAAGAGGTAGTAGTTCCCTTAGATTATTTGATACCAAGTCTGTGCATTGCAACAATTATAGATATGACACAAAGGGGCGCAACGTAGGAAAGATTGGTTCAGCTGATGGAGTTAGAAGAGGACATAATAATGGAAGTTGTTATCACATAAACATGTAAGGGGGTGTTTTGGTGAAAATAATGACAAGAAGCAGGTTGAAAAACCCACTTATCCTAAGTTTCGGTGCGAAGGCCCGCCATTCTAAAGGGAAGGCTGATCTAGACAGCCAGAGTTCGCACGCCCAGATTTATGGCGAGGTTTAATTCTGGAGTCCCCCCCGCGTCATTTTGGGTTTAATGGGTGGGGGGTGGGCTCGATATGAGAGCGCACAAGTTTGAGTGGTTTATATTAGAGTGCTCAAATCTACAGTGCAAGTTCCATTTTGGACCCCCTTAGTGATTCTTCTTTTAATTGGGGGGGCGGGGGTCCGACATGGGTTGTTTTGAATGTGGACTCCCCCCTAAATCTTTTTACCACTTACCTCTCTCACCTCCTGGCGCCATCTGTCTCCCGCTCCGCCACTCTCTTCTACCTATCACATCCCTACTCCCCTCCCACCATTCACAACCGTGCACCTATCCTCCACGCACCCCCACGTATTATTCTCAGTCTTGTGTCTCCTTCACCTAGATCTCACATATCAGGGCCCACGAGTTCTGTCACCTACGTTTGCCCAACCGCTTTCCCTCTGCCACATCCTTCCACATGGGCTCTCTGCATTTCATCTCCACACCAAGCTATCAAATTGCCTCTATATGGTCATAATCCATTCATCGCTTCGTGTTATGTGCTCTAGTCATCACGCTGGATCCCACGTCTCCTCGCTAACCCTGTCATGAAGTCCCTAAGCAATTCCAGATGGCAGAATGAGAAGACCTCCACAGCCTTCAGAAGCAGAATTGACCAAGGCCTTACCCGATTCCAATGAATAAATTATTAAAGCAATTGATGTTGGTTGGACATCGTTTCCACCATAAATGGAAATTCCAAAAAGGACTACAGTTTGTCAACTCATGTGCAGACCCATTCTAGAGCACTATTGTGTTTGATCAAATTTCACGACTGACTAGAGACTGCATGCATGGTCTTTCAGGAAGCATGCAGACATAATGCCTTCAATGAATTGACTCGAACTTGCTACTTTGGTTCTTCTTGGAGTATATACAAGGATTTTTGTCATTTTTGTAGATGTCGATGGTTGAGCGAGGCTCCTGATTGTAAAAATTTAATGAAGCACTTGTTTTCCTGGTTATGTATTTGTATGTGAGAATTCTTGTTTAATTAAATTTAGATTCTTTCCATCTCTCTATAAACACTGCTTTAAGACACTCAGAATTGGAGGATCCAGTCGGGGGTGATTGTGTTGTTGTGATGTATGTTTGATCATGATAGTATTTTTACCAGTTTTAAATCAGTTTCCTATGTTATCTTTTCCTTCTTACACTGAGTAACTCAGAATTGGAGGATCCATTCGAGTTGTTATAGCATTATTGTGATGTAGGTTTGATCGTTGTGTTGTTGTAACTGTGTCACTTAGGAACATTTTTAGCGTCTTGTTCTTCTTCTACAAGTTGTTGGAAGGCCTGATGCCCATAGCAACCTTGTTCACTTTTCTCACCAAGTCTTCCCTCTACTCATTTTTAAATCCAACTTCCTGACTGAAGTTATATCAGAACCTCACCTGCTCGTGCATGCCTGGCCTAGCTTTTTGAGTTAAAACGATATTCTCCTGGGTATGCATCCATTAGACCACCCTAATTCAATTATCGTGACATATAAAACTGATGGCTATTAGGATTACTCCTGTCGCAATCCAGGAGTGACTTCTGATGCTAACATAAGGTTTTCATCAAGAGGTACATAAAGCAAAGGATAAAGCATGACATGACATACATATCAAGAAGAATAATTTTAAAGAGGGAGATATGGTTCTCCTCTATGACAGTAAGTATTTGTAGCACCCAGGAAAGCTAAGAATTCATTCTCTAGGGCCATATCTAATGCAGTTTGTCACAGATGGAGGTGTTGTACAACTACAAGACTTAGCAGGAAAGGAAGTTCAAGGATTGGTGAATGGTAGTCGACCAAAACTATATAGGGACAATCAAAATACTAACCTTCAGTAGTTTCAGCGCAACAACTAGATTTGTACATATTGTAAATAGTAGGAGTTAAAAGAAGAAAAAGGAAGACAAAAATAGAAAAAATGAATACAAATCCAAAAATAAGTAGTTATAGGAATACATGATAGAAATATAGTTGGTAATAATAGCGTGAAGTAAGACAGAAATTTGGTGTGACACAATTCATAAGCCTGTGCGCAGGAATGTTCCTTCGAAATAATCAGAAAAGCGGAAAACAAGTGAATGAAAAATAACAAACACATCAGAGTATTAATGATAGAGTCTATACAGAAGGAAAGGAGAGGAAAATGGAAAACACTTATATTTTTTAGCGACCGAGTGATAGAGAAACAAGATTACTAGTAAGTAGAATATTGTGAAGGACCTAGCCGAGATCTACAATCATTTTTCCTGAAAATAAGAAGATGGCACCACCAAAGTTTGGACAACCAAACCAGTTCACGTGAAGTATCTGTAGGCATAAAAAATCTCTATAATAAATGAACTGAGTGGTCGATGTGGATGATATCCCTACCACCTAAACTAAATCTATCATCCTGACAAGGATTGAAGACGAAAACCACAATATGAAGCGATAAAAGTTAGCCAAGCGAACCCTAGCACAAAAACCCTAGGAATGGAACACACAAAGCATAAAGAAGAAGAAGAAGAAGCAGAGGAAGAATTTGCAGAGGAAAACCTAGCTGCAGGATAGAAAATAAAAGTACTAGGAAAACAAACTCTAGTGGAGATAACACTACCTCATATTCTAAATGTCATAATTTCTATCGAAGACATGTTGGGAAAAGTGGGGAAATTAAAATACATTGATCATGATGTGAAATACACAACAAAGTTTCCCGACCTTACACATGAAATATACTTAGAGAATAAAGAGGATTTAGGACCCTCAGGTTATCTAGTTTTGGATCTCACGCAGTGGATCACAGGGTTATACAATTCGGGTATCATGAACTTATTGGAAATACTGCATTTCAGATGTTATAAGGATGTGGGAAACTATGTGAAACAACTATTGGAAAGGGTACATGTAGGTCTCCTATGGATGGATAGGAAAGTCCCTATAGATGTAAACCTTATAGAAAAAATTACAGGGTTTCTTACTACCAGTGTAAAACCAGAAGATTACTTGGACAACAAAGCAAGGGACAAGGACAATGCAGAAGAAGTCAAAGAATAGTTTAGGATAGACAAGGGAAATACGGGAATAGTAATAACATATGTCAATTATCAGGTGACAAGGTTCGCCATGAAGATTATGGCATACAAAATGTTTAGGAAGTGTAGAAAGGAAGAATCCCCAGCAGAAGTCATAACAGCAGATGCATAGTGCACAAAGGCAATAGTGTTAAGATGGGCACCCTAATTGTTGAACCTATTTTTTACAGACTGCAGGGATGCATCGAATAATGGGACATAATTCCATTACTCCTAGCTATTTATATTGGTAGAATTGGTAGGATGGAAGGAACCCAAATTCACAACATTTCTATACATGCAAGGGAAATGCCACGCAATGTGGTACACAACTTTATGGCACACAAAGGACAAAAAGAATAAACATGCGAACATTGCATTGTTTTCCATGTTCCTAGAAGATATGTAGTAGAAGACAACTAATGTGTGGAGAATACCAATTGAGGTATTCAAGGACAATGAGGGTATTGAAAAATTTAAGGCTTCAAGACACCACATGTGGATTTAGGATAGAAGAGATCCAAAGAAAAAGTGGTTAGAAATGAGGTACTACACAATGCACGAGGAAGTAGACTAGATCATGAAGGAATAGCCTGTGTAGTGGAAATTCCCAGTAACACAGAAGAAAGGAACAAAACCCAAGGAACAAGCAGAAGTAGACCAATAAAAGAAGCGAGGAAGTCCAACGTACAACACAAGGAAGGCTACAGAGCCTAGTCAAGCCTCAGGAAGTAGTGCAACAAGCAAGAAGGAAAGGAATAAAGACATTGTGTCAAGGGAATAAGTAAAATGGGATGGAAAGAAGGTAAAGGGAAATAGCTCTTTCCAAAAGGAGGTAAAGGATGACGAAGCAGAAAACAAGAAAACTTAGGCGCAGACCTCAACTCCAACGAATAAGAGGACTAGAACACAGGAGGGAGACATAAGGAATAAAATGAAGTACCAAAAGAATCCTCCAATACTTACTATTATAGAATATGATGCAAAATTCATTGTAGATAAATTTCAGGACATAGGGGAAAATGTTTTCATTGCAGTAGAAGTGAAAAGGGAGGAAATTATGGAGAAGTTGGTAGAAGTGCATGACATTCTAGAGAGGCTACAAAAAAGTAAAGTACATCATCCTATAGTGTAATAGAAAGAGAAAGAGCTACAAGCACTGATACACAAACAAAATGAAGAGACAATGTAGACAGTAGTAAAGAGCAATGACATGTTCAAAGTTATGCAGGAAATGTTGGAAGTCGATGATAACACCGCGCATAAAAAAATGAAGGACTTTAAGCATATAGAGTTGGTTCTTTCACATATACTCATGAAGGAATTATATGGGTTACAAGTGAGTGTGATGGAGGAGGTTCATTATTGAGCTAGGGGGGATTCCACCAACCTAGCTCTCAACAGGGAGGTTAAGGAGATTTTGGAGGTAACTTATCAACAAATAATGTTGGGTAAGAAGGAGGAGAAATAATGCACAGATAACCTAGAGAAGAACTTGCAGAAGTATACAACAACATACCATACTGTGCATAGGAACTGGTGATCACATCATAACAAAATTTACAAAATATTGCATAGATAATGGAGAGATATAACCATTTGATAACAAAATTAACAAAAAAGCTAACCCCAAGCACACCTCTGGAAGTGAGGGAACAAAGAGAGTAGGAGGATATTGCACATATATATGGCATAGCACAGGAAGAAAAAGAAGTCACATAATTGTATGAAAGGACTGTGAACATTTGAACTAGCCTGGGAGAAGATGAGAGGATCCAAGAGCTAGAGAAGAGGGAGGAACAATTGAACGTTGAAGTTCAAGACCTGAATAAGATGTAGAAGACAATGGCCATATACATTATACTAAGGGATACACAAGAGATGGAAAACTTGCAGGAAGAGGTAAAGACAATACAAGGAGAAAAATAGGCAAGACAGACCCAATTGGATCCATTACAACAAGAGGCCGAGAGAATGATAGAAGAACTGCAAACAAAGAAAGGAAGACTAGCACATACATATGAAAAAAGCAGGGAAGTGCTGAAAGATCACATGACAACACATGAAGTGGAGACATTGGTAGAGAAGAATGCATGGGCAAAGGAAACAACAAAAAATATGGAAAAGAAGTTTCATGCATTGGTAGTAGCACTGCAGAAAAATGAACTAAGTCTACGGGGCTAGATATGAGCCACGTGTTATTGTTGGGGGCATGTTGGAGTAGGAATTTTTGGGAGTAAGCGAATTAAATGAGGAATATGGAACCAAGAAGTAGAGTGCGCCATGTTTTGAGGAAAAGTAGTGAATGCAACATGATTTGCGGAAATCTAACGCAGATGTGGAAGAACCTATCCATGTTAGGGTTAGGGTTTTGAAGTCATATTGTAAGGGTTTTTAACCCATTTTTGTAGTATAAATAGAATATGTATGAAGTAGGTAGAGGGGGGAGTATCTAGATCTGTGTCTTTGATATCATATTTTGGTGTGAAGAAACTATTTTGGAGCCCCTTTTGAGTCTGAATCTATGTTGATAGTTGTGCAGCTCATATGGAGTCAATCTGGAGATGTAGATGAGGGTCGAGTCGCAAGTGGTAGAGCTTAGTGCAACACTTGTCCACCTCATTACTCTCTACTATTCTATGATGTAATTCGTGCAACTCCATTTTGATGAAGAAGAATAAATAAAAGAACATCTTTGTGTACGTATCCCCGATGGGGGTGAACCATGATAAAAACCAGGTGTTGCAAATGTGTCTGAATTCTTTTGTTATTTATGCAATTATGGTTAAATTTGTAGATGAATAAATGGTTTAAATTATAGCGCGCACTAGAAATATGTATGCATAATGAATATTATGAATGAATGAAATAGTAGATATGATGAATGGTATGATAGAATGCATGTTTAATTATAAATAGAAATAAGAAGAACAACCCCAATCCCTTAGATGACTGCAAACACTTGCGCCCTACAACCACCCATAAACCATATTCTTGGATGAGACTACATTGTGCACTATGTGCGTGGTGTAGCCTTCTGGTTTACTAGAAGGGTCGATGGTGAAAAGGGTTTTGTTGAATAAATAAGGTATAAATCAGGTCAACCTATAAGTCCAAAAATGGTTTAAACCTCTATCTATTATTTTGAATCCTTCCTGAGTCAGACCCATTGCATCATCGACTCTAGGCTAGTGGTTTGTTCATTGGAAATTATTGAAACAAACCAGTTCGTCTGATATCGAAGATGGCCTCAAAGACCGATCCTATTGTTAAGAATGGATCAAATTAAACAGTATGGGATCTAGATATGGAAACCTTATTGAAGAGTAAGGTACTGTGGCATTATACCAAGGTTGCGATTCTAAATCCAAACGTTGATTCAAAAAAATTTGTAGTTGATGGGAAAAAGGATGATGTTGTAGGGGTCATCACGACCTACATATCCTAGGAAATATGATTTCACCTTAGTGGAATCGACTACCCTCATTTGGTCTAGAAGAATATGAAAATATTTCTCGATAGAGTCGATAAGAGACGCATCATGCAGTTGGAGAAAGAGTTGATCTCTCTCGATCCTCATTCCTTTAAGAGAATGGTGGACTATTTGGCATGTGTCAAGTAACTCTAGTTGAAAATGGGTGAATGTAGAGAGAAATACAGGAAGAAGGATGGAAATTTATTGATATGGTCCTAATGAATTTGAGAACACCATTTGACGTGCTCCTGTTGACCTTCCGCACCAACTAGAAATCATGCAAGGAAGATGGTTAGAACTGTTCCTTTGAAGTTTTTTGTGAACTTTTGATTGTTGATTAACATAGATTGCTTGAAGAGGGAAAGCTTGTTGTTAAAAACCAATCCAAATTTATCAAGGGTAGGGGCAAGATGGATTCTAGGAATAAAATGCAGTCTAATGCTTCTACATAGAAATATGCATATCATGATCCTAGACCCCAGAGAAAACCACAATGAAGTCAGAAGAAGAAGATGTGTCGATACTGTGGAAAGACTTGACATGTTGAGAAGAAATTTTTTAATAAGAGAGAAAATTTAGAGGAGAAGGTTCCATTGATACTTTCACCTTACAAGTCATGACCTCTCAAGCCTTGATGTCTCATACTATGTAAAGTGAATGGGTTTTTCCACTCTGGGTGAATTCATCATATAGCTAAATATGCCACTTTACTCACGAGATTGAATAAATATTAGGAGAGTAGAATCTATGTTGTTGATGATTTTACTTTAGATGTTGTTGGTCATGGTGATGTAGCTTGTCAACATGGAAAAATTGTAAACGTCTATGATGTGCCAAATCTTAGTGCCAATTTGTTGCTTGTTTCTTAGTTGAATCAAACCAGTAAGATTATGTCATTTTGGCTGGATCAATTATATGTTTGGTATTTGAATAAAGGGAAGTTGATCGGTACAGATGGGCTTCTTGACTCGATCAAAAATTTGTACAAGTTTCGTGAATCGACTCGAGATGAATCTGAAATGACTACACTTATTGCTCACACTAATGAGAGGAATTGATTTTGGCATGGATGACTCATACATTTTAATTTTTGAAGTCTACAGGCACTAGTAACTCAGAACATGGTTGTTGGTTTTTTGAAGGTGTATGTAAGGGTTTCATACTTGGGAAGCATCATCAGGAACCATTTGACTCTGGAAAAGCATGGTGATAATAGAACCTAATAGAACTGGTTCATAGTGATTTCGTCTCTATAAAATTACCATCACTAGCAGGTGCAAGGTAGATTTTGAATTTCATTGATGATTTATCTCGTTTCACATGGGTCTTTTTCCTAAAGAATAAAAATATTATCTTTGAGAAGTTCAAAGAATTTCGGGCCTTTGTTGAAAAGAAATGTGGTCAACCCATCAAGTGTTTGAGATCAGAAAATGGTGGTGAGTATGTCAATTAACCTTTTGAAGAATAGCTACTTTGATTTGGTATTGACTAGAAGTGGTCAGTCCCTCACACACCTCAACAGAATGGAGTTTGAGAATACAAGAATAAGACGTTAGTTGAAATGGCTAGATGTCTTCTGCATGATAAATACCTACCTCCTTGCTTATGATCTGAAGAAGTGTATTGTGCCAATTATTTTCTCAATCTCATCTCGACTCACGCTTTTCTTTCCATGACTCCAGTCGAATGATGGTATGGGAAGAATACTTTTATTTCCCACCTCCATGTGTTTGGATTTGTTGCATGGGCTCACATTCCTGATGATTTTCGAAATAATTTGGATGAAAAAAGTCATGCTTGCATCATGATGGGATACTCTGAAGATTCAAAAGCCTATCGACTATTTTTTCATGTCAAATGAAAAATTATTTTCCAACGTAATTTATGGTTTCATGAGGAGTCTTATGGATTTAATTTGTTGAATCCCTCCTTTAGATTTCTATAGGATGAGCCATTCGATGTTGTCTTGGACATTGGTTCTTTTTCTCCTATATTTAGTTCTTCGAATGGTCCATTTAAATTTCTTCCTATTTCAAGTCGATCGTCGACCTTCGAGTCCTCTAGTCTAACATCTTATGTTTTGATTGGTCCACTAGATGAAGACCCTCTAACTTCTGAAGTGAACCATGTTTCACCTACGTCTTATTTACCTTGATGGGTTGTCAAGAAAATTTAAATCACTAGAGTTGATGTCGGAGATGCCTCTTGTGAATGACATACTCGAAGTCAGAAGTAACATGCCAACATTGCCTTGATGAATTGTGTCCTTGAAACCTCCAACCCTATTACCTACTCCAACACTGAAGGATGACTTGAATGGGAGAAGGCCATGTAGAATGAAATTGATTCTTTGTCAAAGCATAAAACCTAGGACTTGGTTCCTCGACCAGATGGAAAGAACATTATAAAGTATCGATGGGTCTATAGGACCAAATTTATTTTTGAAGGTGTTTTTGAGTGACATAAAGAATGCCTCGTCGTGAACGTATTTTATCAACAAGAAGGCATAAAATACACTGTAATTTTTTCCCCTGTTACAAATATGAACTATGTCGAATGATTCTTTCCCTCGCTACTCATTTGGGATGGAAGATCAATCATATGGATGTGACGAATGCTTTCCTTCACAGAGGCCTATCTAACGAAATTTACATGGAACAACCACCTAGTTTTGTGATGGATTCCAATTTGGTATGTCAAATCAAGAAGTCACTTTATGGTTTGAAGTAGGCTTGTCGGGCCTAGTACACTAAGATTGAACAATTTATTTCTTAGACTTGGTTTCAAATTGTTTGAATATGATCATAGCCTTTATGTTCTCCACTCCAATGGAGACACTCTGAGTGTTGTTGTATATGTTTATAACTTTCTCATTATTGGAAATTATAATTCTCTTCTCTTTAGATTGAAGAAACAAATTGTCAACTCCTTTGATATGATAGATCTCGACACTCTATATTATTTTTTGGGTGTCCAAGTATTTCCACTATGTGATGGATTTTTCATTTCTTAGTCTATATATGTAATGGATCTTTTGACAATTTTTAATATGGATGATTGCAAGCCTTGTGCCACTCATTTTCAGTTTTGAGTTAAGATTACTAAAACCCATCAAACACCCATTATTGATGCTAAAATTTGTCGATAATTGGTTGACACTCTTATTTATCTTACTCATAGTTGACCTAATATATCCTTTGTTGTTATTGTGGTTTCTCGATTCATGTAGGATATCAGAGAAAGGCACTGGAAAGATTTCAAATGAATTGTTTTTTATCTAAAGAGTACCACTCATTTTGTATCAAATATTTTCATAGCTCATATTCACTAGTTGGCTTCACCGACTTAGACTAGGCTAGCAACAACGATGATTGAAAGTCCACTTTTAGGTATGTATTTATCTATAACATTGGACCTTTGGTGTGGTCGTGCAAGAAATAAAAGGTAGTCTCCTTGTTGACTATGGAGGCAGAATATCATGTCTGTAAATGTGTTGAACATGCACAGAATAAATCTAGCTAAACAATAATACACACATTTGTAGAGAGAATTGGAGAAATAAGAAGGAGAGAAAGAATGAAAGAATTCTCATTAACCATTGTGAATACTGAATAATTTACACATGATATACTCTGTATAACTCAATGTGTGCACACTGGAGGAGAAAAAATGCTCCATAGTGGTGGTATAGAGTGATCTGGATGCACACCACCATTTACGGGAGTGAACTTCCATGTAGTCTAGTCTCTCAGGCAGTTACGGGAGTGAACTGCCACCAACTTGAGTTAACTAGTCAACTAGTCTTCAGTTAACTGCCTAAACATGGATTAGTGAGGAGTTAAATCGGTGAATCAAGGGTAATGAGCCAATATGGTGATGATTCCAAGGCAAGGTCGAATTAGCATGGTGATGATCCTAATGTTGCATGGTGATAAAACCAATGCAACATCTAAACTCAACTCACCTAGTCAAACAAAAGTGTCAACTGAAAGAGAATATTCTCTAGGTGTAATATTCTCCCCTAAAATATAGGAGACTGGATAATGACTAATTATGAATAATAAACAAGGAAAAAACTTAGGAAAAATAAATCCTACGTCTGTGTGAAGTAACTCCAACACCCCCCATGAGCATCACTATGGTGAAAACAAATAATGGGTCCCGACAATGAGGCCATGTTAGGTACCCAAATACAAAAGATACACTGAAAATAAAGTGAGGAAAGAGGGGAAACCTCATGGTAAACCCCCCCTCAAGGTACAATGTATGCAAAAACAATAACTATTGTTGCTAGGCAACTGTGTCCTTCACTCCAAGATGACTTCATAGAGAATGGAAATTCTTCTCAGTGAAGGTCTTGGTGAAGATGTGTGTCATCTCTTCTAATGAAATACATAACTTTAAGTTGATAATCCCCTTGTGTACTAAGTCCCAGATGTAGTGCATGTGGATCTCGATGTGGTTCGTCTGTTGTCTCTGAATTGGATCTCTGCAGAACTTCAGAGTGCTTTGGTTGTCACACCATATGACGATCGGCCAATGAAACTGAATGCTCAGCTCAGTAAGAAAATTTTGTAGCCACATAGCCTGAATGGTTATGTTAAATACCCCTTAGTACTCATCCTCGATTGAATATATAGAACAATGGAAACTTTCTTCTTTCTCAACCAACGGATAGGCCAAGAACCAAGACTGAGTGAGTAACCAGATGTGGACTTGCGATCAATGCTATCACCAGCCCAGTCAGAATCAGTAAACCCAATGAGATCTAACGTAGAGTCAGATGCATAATGAATCCCAAAGGTGATGGTCCCTTTACGTATCAAAGGATACACTTTTCAACCTTCCAATGTAGCTCATGCGGCTCTTGCATGAACCTAAAAACTGTGTCAACTGTATAGGAGAGGTCTTGTTTGGAGTGTGTGAGATACAAGAAGCTCCCCACTAGCTGTTTGTACAATGTGATTTCAACCAGTGGAGTCTCCCCACCATCATCAAGTTTTACTCCTGATAGGAAAGGAGTCGGAGCAGACTTATAGTCTGTCATGTGAAATCTCTCAAGGAGATCTCATGCATACTTGTCCTAAGACAGTTTGATTCCTGATGCATCCTGATTGATCTCGAGTCCAAGGAAGAAGTGTAGAGAACCCATATCCATCATCAAAAACCTTTCATGTAGAGTCCTCTTGACTGCAACAATCACTAAAGTCGAGCAACCAGTGATCAAAAAATCATCAACGTACATAAATAAAAGTAGAAGTGAATCATCCCTCCTAAGCATGTAGACATTCAGGTTTGATTTACAATGTACAAAGTTCTATGAAAATAGGTAGGAGTCCATCTTGGAATACCATGCCCTCGGAGCCTGTTGGAGGCCATAAAGGGACATCTTTAGTCAATAGACCAAATATGAGTCCTGCATAAATCCCTGGGGCTGCTCCATATAGATCTTCTCAAAGAGATCGTCGTGAAAAAATGAATTCTTCACGTCCATATGATGGAATTTCCATCCTTTGGCTTCCTCAATGGTAAGTGCCAATCGTATCGAATCCATATTTTCTACTGCAGAGAAGGTCTCATCATAGTCAATACCGTGAACCTGTTGAAAGCCTTTGGTGACAAGCCTGGCTTTGTATTTGCTAATCTATCCATCTGCTATGCTATTGGTCTTATAGACCCATCTGCATCTGACAAGTTTCCTACCAAAAGGAAGGGGAACCAGATCCCAAGTCTGGTTCTTGAGGAGGGAGTTGTACTCCTCCTGCATTTAAGATTCCCAAAAGGGATTTCCAACAGCCTCACCATAAGTCTGTGGATTTGAATACTGAACCAAGAAAATATGCCTGGATGGAAATGGTTCAGTGGTAGTGAGTGCAATAAGAGGCTCCTCAAAATCAGATTGAGTCCTCCTAGTGTCGTCTGGATCACCAACAAGATCCCCTGCATCATGATGATTAGTTTGTGCCCACTTGAGCCTCTACTCTATCTCTGCAACTGCATCTGGATGCTTTGATTCTGCATATGACTATACTGACTCTGAATCTGAATCATCTGAGTCCTCTGAATTAGAACTCTCTTCTGAAGATTTGGCATGTGCATACTCATCATCTGGGATAGGTGGAAGAATGAAGTTGTTTGCATGTGGTTGTTGAGGTACATGCAAGACACTTTCCTCGAATTGGACACTTCACTCAATGATGAGACGGTCCGAGGAAAGATCAATAAGTTTATATCCCTTCACACTGTTAGGGTATCCAAAAAAAATGCACTCATTTCTCTATGGATCAATTTCCTTCCTCTTTTCAGAGGGAATACGGGCCCATGGACGTGAACCGAAAATGCGAAAGTGGGTCACTTTCACTTTGAGGCCGCTCCAAGCCTCATAGGGGGTCTTATCCTTGACATATCTATGGGGAGATCTATTTTGTATCTATGTTGCACAATTAAGTGCTTCAGCCCATACTCTCTATGGTAGAGACTTTGCATGTAGAATGAAAGATGCCATCTCCTTTAGAGATCTGTTTTTCCTCTCAACAACTCTGTTTTGATGCAGAGTATAGGAAACTGTGTGCTACAACTAGATCCGTGCCTCATGGAAAAATTCATGGATCTCATGATTTACATACTCTCCTCCATTATCAGTTTAGAGGACCTTGATCTTTTTTTCGGACACTGTCTCAACCAGGGATTTGAAATCTTTGAGGTGTTGAAAGACCTCAGATTTTTTCCTAAGAAAGTAGATCCATGTAAAATGTGAGAAATCATCAACAAAAATGACAAAAAACCTCACTTTGTTGATAGATGGATGCAGAAAATGACCCATAAGGTCACTCTGGATCAGATCTAATGGTGTGGGGGCTCTCTGAGACTTTCCCTTGTCGAATTTCTCTTGAGGGTGTTTCCTGAGAACACATCCCTCACACACTCCCTTGGAGAAATGGATGTCTGGTAGACCATCAACCAATATTTTCTTTCTAACCTGTTGCATGTATCTAAAATTCAAATGTCCAAACCTTTCTTGCCATATCCTACTACTTTTATCAGCATGAGTAAGTAATAAATTAGAATCAGGTTCAATGAAATCAGAAAATGTATACAATCTAGACTGATGATTTACCTCACTGGTAGAAACCCTAGAGTTGGTTTGCATGTCGTATATGTCCATGGAATTTGGTGTGAATATGAATTTCTTTCTGATTCTAGAATTCTTCATTTGATACATGGAGAGAAGGTTGACAAAAATTTTGGGAACATGCAACACATTCTCAAAGCTTCCGTTGGCGAGTTCAATCCTTGTTTTTCCGGTGACTTCGACATAAGAGATGTCCCCCATCAGAATAGGAGGAAATTTCCATGCATCCAAAGAATATTATACTACTTTTTAGCCAGCCATGTGATGTGATGCTCATGAATCTACAATCCAAGCATCAAGAGAGGAGTTGATGGCAATCAAGGCATGGCTAGAATTTCCTTTCTTGGAATTCAGATCTTTTGGATTCTTCTTATTGGCACCGTCAAGGATGCGATCTAAAATGTTTTTTTTCTAAAGTATTTGAGACATCATATATATTTTCTTTTGCATGCATGCGGATTCCGAATGAAATACTTTGTGATAGTACGTGCATTTCTCCCCTTTTCTTCCCTTTTCCCCTTTGGATCTGGAGGCATCAGTGAAGGGTTTTTTGTATCCTTCCTTCTTCGGATGTGCATGAGATTTCCGTTTATATTTATCTTTATATTTATGATATTTGTGGCTTCCATATTGCACAGTGAGTGCATTCACCTTTGGGCCTTTCATTGATCTGAAAATAGAAGGCTAACTTGTTATGCTATGCAAGCACCCTCTACCTCATAAAATAAATCTTAACAGGACCTTGCTTCATGTGTTATAATAGGCAAGATTGGTTTATGTGTTAAGTTTCTTGCTTGTTCTTGTCAATGTTTATGTGAGAGGTAAAGTTCTTTTACAAGATTAATCATGTGTTATAAATCAATACACAGCCATAAAAAGTGCAGCAATAACACAACAAACTCACAACAATACCAATATGATAAAGGAGTTCACCCCTCTCTGGGCTACGTCTCCTTGAGCATCCTTCAATGGACTTGGATCTTTGGGATTAGTTTGTCAAATGCTCATTACAAGATGCTGCTCAACTCCAATGAATGTACAGACTGTACCATTGGATTCAGAATACCTAAAAACCCCAAAAATGACTGTAAAAACTCTGCAAATGGGCAATGGCTCATCCAACAATGAACTCTCCTACATGTGGCCTCCAAGCTTCCCTGAACTTGAATGAGGAAAAAATACATGTAGAAGTCCTCCAATGGATCTGAAACCTATCCCAATGTGTTCAGAGCATAATAATCAGTCAGAAATGACTATTCAGTCTCAGCAAATGGATATGTGCTCATCAGAGCAATGCCTCAAACAATGAGGGCTTTAATCTTCATGGAGCTTCCTCAAGCTTCAATGGTTAAAAAACTGCATTAAAAGTCTCCAAATGCCTGTAATGACCTCACCAATGGACTCAAGACGTCCAAAAACCCCTAGCTGGGCTTTTACAGCTCCTGATTTGGATAAAAACTCCAAAAGTTATGGCCTCTGCCATTTTTCCCCCTTTGAGCTCTGCAACTGGTTCGCCATTTCGCACCTCTGTGAAAGTGAACCTAGCTCGCGAGCGATTTCGCCTCCAAAACCCATCTCACGCGTGCCTTCTGAAATTGGTGCAAACTTTTGCTCCGTTAGCGCAACTATAGCCCCCCAAGTCGGGGTTGTTGGGCGCATGGGGGGCCATATGGCCACGTCCCAGCGCATAAAGGGCTAACCGCATTCAATAAAACCGGGTTTAAAAAACCAACCGCACCAAACATTAAACAAATGTTATAATAACCGCACACCATTTACCAAAGTTTTGGTCATGTGGTCACAGTTAATAGAACCACAGTTTATGATTTAAACACCGCGCAAATATATATGATTCGGGGCTTTAACCATTGATAGCAACCAAAACATTTAACCGCGCGCATTGTAATTTATGTGGTCACATGTAGACATATAATATGACCGTGGCTACAAAAAAAGAACCCCCACGCGCACTTCATTTCTCAAAGGAACGGTCATATAGTACTACCATTGGACCACGGGTCGAATTCCAAGCCCAAACTACGCGCCCAATGGTCGGACCACAACGGTTAAATAATTGGAACTGCGCGCTAACATTGGTATTGGTCACGTATAACTGCAATGATACGACCGTGGGTCATTTGAAATAAAGGTTCGCGCCTTCGAATAACAATGGTCGTATGAAAATTGTAATACAACCGTGGGTCGGGGCTTAGCCCCGACCCGACCCCACACCGAACTTTATACAATGCAATTTTAAAACGATTTAAAACCATTCCATAAACAAGGAACAATGAATGGCGTGTTGGCCATGTGGGCTGTGTTAAACATTTCACGGAGGATAGAGGTCCGGGGGTCGAACCCCACGGACCAACAAAAATTTTGATAAGCCAAACAATAGCATATTAGCCATTAAATGGGTGCCACGTGGCAGCCCTTCATTGGGCCACGTGGCACCTTTCAACTTGCCAGAAATATGCCACGTGTCAATATATAATTCACCCACTTGTCATCCAATCAGCGATTGCCATGTCATCAAACTGCCAACTCAACTGACACGTCACCAGGCCACGCAGGATGCTGACGTCAGCATGTGCCACGTGTCACCCATCCAGTGGTGACACGTGTCACTTAAATATTGGTCAAACCGTACCTGAAAATGCCAAAAGTACATGACACGTGTCACGCCCAGAAGCTGCCACATGTCCTGTACGGCCGCCATGTCACTGTACGGATGCCACGTCAGTTGTACGGCCTGCCACGTCAGCTGTACGACCTGCCCAGTCAACATAAAAATT
>JASDQU011310842.1:4497-19582 GCA_032191745.1 Picea mariana | reverse complement strand
TTCGGAGTTCAGGGTTTGGTAAGGTGAGAGTTCAATACCTCGAGGAATTCTGAGTCGCGATTCACCGAATCAATACGAGCCGTAGATCAGAGAGAGGGCACGTGGCGCAGGATCCCTGGGAGTCGGGGTTCGGCGTTCGGCGTTCCCGGAGACAAGCGCTCAAGCTCTTTGGAATCGCGACCGACGATTTTCCGAATCGACCAGAGCCGTCGATCATAGCTGGATAGGTGGCACGAATCCAGAGTTTCGGGGTTTCGGCGTTCAGGGTTTTGTGATACAAGAGATCTATGCCCCGGGAAGTCCCGATTTGCGATTTCCCGAAGTAACGGGAACCGTCGATCCACGGAGGGATGCGTGGCAGCAGATCCCAGATATCGGGGTTCGGCACTTCGGGGTTTTTGACACCAAGGAAACTTGCATCACGGATTCGCGATCCGCGAAATCCCGAAGAGGACGTGGCAAGGTGGGTCCCCAGGACAGAGTGGGAGACAGGTGTCACGACTTTAGGCCTCACCATGGGATGCTGACAGGTGGCATCGGAGATTCGGGGTTCGGGGTTTTGTGTTGCATGAGACACATAGTAACATAATCGGTGATTTCCCGAAAGGAAATTCCCCGAGAAGAAAGGGACGTTGACCGTTGACCATCGGGGTTCGGGATTTGGTTGTGCATGTGAATTGTGTTCGCATGAACCGCGAACTCCCGAGTTCCGATTTCCCGATATCCGACAAAAGGGGGAACCGCCGAAAGAGTTACGTGGGTGACTCTTGACTTCTAAGGGGGAGTTGGAAGAGATTAGACTCTTCGGGCCCGTGACTGAAGAAGGTCCTGGTGGTAGCAGCTTGCTCGGTGAGGAGTAGGTTGCGTCATTTTCAAATGAACGACACTTTTATTCTTTGCGCCTTTTTACACACTTATTTTCATTTTGTTTTCACGATTGTAAGCGTGAAAACATTGGTCTTTCAAAGCCGCATTAGAATCACTATTTGAACTGTCGTTATCTTTCTTGTCAATATCCCTATTGCACTTGCATTTCATTTATCGCTATGCGGTTTGCAAGAACCCTTTCGATCTGTACTCATTGGACATTCTTGGATTAATTGTGTGACTTTGTCTTGCTAAATTTGTGATGCATTGGCATTTGGATTTATGTGTTTTGATCTACTTGATCATTGGTTTCATGAAAATATATCTATGTTATGATTAAACCCTTGATATATTTCATTTGGTATGACACCTAGTTTCAAACGCATTCGCACATTGGTTAAAACTATTGATATGAGTTGATTCATTGGCGTATGGTTAAATATTTGGTATTGGTTTCAAATTGAATGTTTATGGTTTAAAACTATGGCACAATGTTGATTGCGCGTGTTGGTTTATACACTTACCATTGGATTCATTGGTCGGCCAAGTGACATGATTGTTGAACTATGCTATAATGGGTAGAACAGCTATAAGCGGGCGGTTGTACTTTAGTAATAACTATTATGCATGGCAGAGATAAACTCCACCACCTTCGCACGATGGCATTTATGCCTATCCCTTATTCACTGTTTACCTCTATTAGCTCGGATAGCCCTGCGTGCATTTTTCTCTTGTGTGTGCTATGATCCAAACCCTGGACTTACCGTGTGTTCGGCTCCATGGCACCAATCGTGCGAATTGAGTCAAATGGTAGCCAAGCCTTGTTAATGTTCGACAATGCCCGGAAAGACATGGAGGCTAACGGTTGGCTCACCTTCGTGCAGAGATTTGAGGTTTTTAACTTATTTGTGGCACAGCAGTTCGCTCTGACTTTCGATGGCTGTAGAGCCAAGGTGGGTGACATCCAGTTGGAAATTGATGAGGGATTTATCAGTTCTGCTACAGGGTTACCGGCCACGGGCCAGCGTTGGTTCAAAAATTCGAAAGTGGAAGAGGTTCCATGGCCGCTGTTGTTCCTCTCGCGCAAAGTCACCTCTTGTGACAGAGGTATTCACATATCTATGCTTAAACCACGATGGCACAACCTTTTGATAGTAGTCAAGCAATTCGTGACATGTGAAGGTCGATACGAACTCATTTTTCTCTACCACCTGCGGTTGCTAATGAATTTTATAGGGTATCCGTTGAATATGCCTTTCTACTTTCCGCGCAGCTTATATAAAATGTCGAAAAGGTTTAAAAAGGAGAAGGCTGACAGTAGCCTGTTCCGCCATGGGCTTATTAAACTTATCATTGTTTATCACTTGAGTTTACATGGTGATAGCTGGAGAGATTTCGTCGCTCGAAATGGTTTCGAGGACACAGAACCTATACAGGTTGACAAGCCTAAGGTGAATGAAACCAAGGCCAGGCCACCCATGCCCTTCCATATCCTATTGCCCTCTCCTAATCCTTCGGTAGACCCTGCTATTGATTTACCAGACGTTGTGGCAGAGAAGGCCGAGACTATAAAGAGACCTATGAGCAAAAAGACTAAGGCAAACCCTACTGCTAATGCCAAGGGTAAAAAGAACGCGCGGCTTATTTCAAGGATGGCTAGAAATAAACCTAAACCCACGATTGAGCAGAAGCCCATTGTCCTTAGTGAGGATTCGGACTCTGACATAGAACGTTTTCTAGCCAATGAGTGCCCTTACTCACAGGTTTTATGCCCCGAGCCACCTTATGATTTTGTTTCGAATCTTCCCCCTTGCCTAAGGAATAACCCTAGCTACCCTGGTATCAAATTTCCTAACGAAACCCTCAGCAATATGTCCAAACCCTCGCCTGCTTTTTCAAAACCCACACAGTCGTCCTGTGACCAATGTGATATATGGTTGGAACGATACTACATCGACGTTCCCCTGCTTCAATCGAAAATTCAATCACTGGAAATTCAAGTTGCAGTGTTGACCAGCCAAAGAGACCAACACCAAGAAATTGATAAGAAGCAGAAGACAAT
The DNA here is from genome assembly GCA_032191745.1 of Picea mariana. Lineage (NCBI taxonomy): Eukaryota > Viridiplantae > Streptophyta > Pinopsida > Pinales > Pinaceae > Picea > Picea mariana. Next base: position 16,653 of record JASDQU011310842.1, on the reverse strand, counting down.
TGGCTCCATCGTTTTCAAGAATGTTGAATCGGCCACAGTCGTTATCAACTCCAAATTGTCGTGATCCATCCATACAGGCATGAATTTTGACATCGTTTTAGTTGTGTGAACGACCATGATTAATATAGTGATTGGAATTTGGTCTTCGAATAGCTCTGTTTATATTTCAAAATAGCTTTGTCATAATGTGTTCATCCTGTATATTTTTCATTTTTCTAAAAATAAATGGAATTTCATTTTAGATGCATGATTTGATCATTCCCAGTTTAGTCACCGATAGATTTTTATCAAGATTTGATTGGTTTTCGATTGGATTTGATTTGATTTGATTGAGTTAACGAAACTGATGGTTTTCTTTCAATTGAATTCACTTTGTATCTACTCTGAACAAGAAGTTTTCATGCTCAATTTAGAATACAATCATGTTTGGATTTGATTTCGTTACGGTTCATATGCTGTGATTGGCAAATGATTTCAATGAGTTTGATTGTTACGATATTGTAATATGTTGTGTCATGAAATATTCTAAGAATAGGAATACAACTCTGTTTGGTTCAAATTTGGAAGGAACTACTCTATTTCGCATGAAAACAATGCTCTCATCTAAGCCTGTGCAAATGCGCCCGAACCGTGAATGGTTTTCATTTGTAATAAATATGTTAAAACCTTAACTGTTCGATTCACTCTTATTCTGATTGGATTATCCCATATCTTGAGTTGGCAAGATTGTTTTATGAGTTAGATTCGGATTATAATTGCTGCTCTGTTTGATTTTAAATTTAAAAAACGAGTTGGTCAACCTAGGTTATCTCTATCAAAATCGGTTATAATTCGTTTGAATGGAACGATTTTGATCAGAATCAATCGATCTTGTTTGCCCAATTTGTAATAACAAACGATCGGATAATTCTTATGAATTCTGCTACCAATTAATTGATCTTGTTATGATTTCATTTGAATTGATTTTCGCGCCAGCTAGAGTCAATCCATACAGTTATAACGATTTGAAAATGATCTGGTTGGATTCGATCAAATCTCCTGTTGATAAGGCAGGATAACGATTTCCCACGATTTGTTTGATTATATCGGTTTCAATTGGATATCTAACGATTTCATAAAAGTTTGATTATGATTCTGTTCGTTCGATTTTGTGGTAACAAAAGAAACAGAGTACGCGTATCCTTATGGTCATTTGACTGATCTTGATTCTGTTTGATTTCGAATGGTATAACAATTTCAACTTCAGTGATTCGTTTTCAAATAGTTATTGGATGTTAATTGAATTTAATTCTTTAAAAGATTTTCAATCAATTTTAATGTTGATTCTGTGTCTTATTTAGACCAGCTACAGAATCGCAAGATTCTATAGCTAGTCTGTAGAATTAGATTTTTATTATTTTATTAATAAAGGATCCTTCTAACTTGTCCATTTTTTACCCTTTTCAATTATATTCGAATTGCATGGGACATGTTGGACAGGCTAGGAGAATATTTGTGTATTTTAGTTTTACATTAGATTCCTAGTTTAGTCAGACTTGGGATATCTTCCCAGATTTTATGTAAACAGTTTGATAACTTCCACAGGGATGTTTTACCCTGTGGAAGGTATTTAAATACTTATTATTTTTTGTAATAAGGATCATCCTCACTTGTGGGAGAACCAGGATTATGGATTTCTAATACAAACTGAGACAGAAGTTGATGTTGTGCTACAGCTTTCGCTTTCGTAATATCAATCTTTTGTTTCAATTTTATGCATGTCATTTGTAATTGATTATAGACTACTTTAGCTATCATAGTCTATTGCAGAATGATGTGATTCATTTTATGTGATCCGTACCTGAGTTCTTTCATTACTTAAAAAATACAGCAATTACTTAGTTCAGTTAATGAATGACAGATTTCTCTTCTTCATCAATTGAATTGTTTTGTATAAGTCTTTTGCATACAGGTTTATCTAACTGTGAAGATTTATAAATTATAAGATTGTTGTGATTTTTATGTCTTGTTTGTCCTGTAATCAAACTTGAAGAGCACTGCAGCTTATCGTTTACGAGAGGCTTTTGGGTAATTCGATGCGGGTTTCCTCCCTCCGATCAGCTAAAACAATCATCATATGCAGGACAAATCTGGAGCGTTTCTCCAGGTCAGTTTGTGAATTATTTGTTAGTTAATTTGTTAATTAAGTAGTTTAGTTAGATATACGTTAGAATTAGTGTATTATTTGTTTAGTTTAGTTCTGTTTTATTTCTATTCATAAAAGTTATAAAATCAACAAAAATATCTCTTGTTGTCTTAGGGCAGAATATAAACGAGTTTTTCAGGTTTTATTTAAATCTGTAAATTATAGATATTGTACATTTTGTGAATAAGTTATACTTCAGTTAGTAGTTAGATAGTTAATTAGTTAGAATTAGTATAGTAGTAGTTAGTAGATTGTTTATATAGAATAGTTAGATTAGTTTAGTTTGTTTTAATAGTTAGTTTTAGTAAGATTAGTTTATTAGTTTGTTTTTATTTTGTTTTTAGTTAGATTAGTTAGTTTAGAATAGTTTTTTTTGTTGTTTTCTTAGGACCTTAGATCGGCTAACGGAGCCGCTAAACCCGTCATGGTGGTTCATTCCAAACGGCTTGGGTTATTAGACAACCCCAGATCGGTTCCACTCTTCCAATTGACGGATGGTCATTTTTGCCCGCCAACAGGTAGGCTATTTATCTTGTCTTGTTATAATATTTGTTTATATAGCATACTTGATATTAGAGTTGATTTCTGTAGTCATTTCCATTTTTTGTGGTTTACCCCATGCCATAGAGTGATTTTCCTCGTAACAGAATTGGCTACCATACTGGGGAATGAATCTTATTTTCGAAGTTTGGAGTGTTTTTATCCTTTGATTGCTCTCATTTATCTTGTGTTTCTTGTCATATGATTGCTTGATAGCCTCTTTTTATTTTGAGTCTGAGTTTCTTGGCCTTATCCTTAACCTGGCAGTGTTTTAATACATATACATGGTTTTTTCCCTGATAGTCGCGTACATACGCAAGTTGTCATTTTGTAGGAAGCGTATATACGCGATTTTCTCCTGAACAGTCACGTATATCATCCTTTTTTTCTTGATTTCTAACTTTGATGTTTGTTGGGTAAGTTTTGATGGTTGTTGAGTCTTCTTAGGTCTCTGTTATGACTGCTAAGTACCTACAGAGTGGTAGGAAACCTTTCTTTGGTTGAATTTTCGGGAGGTTTTTTCTTTCTCATCATCATTTTCATTGATTGTCCTTGCATCTTGGGTTGGGTTTTTGCTTCTTGATATTCTACTTGGTTTGTCTTTGTTTACATACAGTAGGGTCTTTATATCAAGTTGTTGTTCAGTCCTTGTATTTTCATTCTTTTATATTGAAAATACAAAAAAATGCATTTTGCATTGTTGGCATTTGATATTATGGGTTCTTATCATTGATATTAGTACATGTATGGAAATATTGCATCTTATTTGAAATTGCATAATTGAATTGAAAGTTGCATTTTGAAAATCTTATCATTTATTGAGAATTGAATTTAGGACTTTGCATTATATTCATATTCATTTATTTTACTTGCTAAGTCATAACCTCATCAGTTTCACGACCGCACCTTTTAAGTAATAAAAGCCACTAAAAGTAACGTTGATAAATTTTAAATTGATTAGAAATGATTTATTTGTCAGGGTGCACAAACTAGCTTAAGATTTAGAGCCTTGGAATAGGATTTTGTGAGTAAACTTCTCCAAGGCTATTAAACTCAACATATGTGTCTGACTAAGGGAGTGGTGAAATTCATTGTATAATTGGTGATGTAAGGAGGCTCTGCTCACGTCGGAGTTAAGCACGAGGTTGCACAAAGTTGGTTGAGAATATATCCTTCCAATACCTTCTTAGCGTCAGAGATATTCCTGAGGATCTATTCGTATATGGGGGTCTTTCTAGTACCTTTACCTCTGTGAGAGGTGGTGCTTTCGATATTTTGGGCTTTGTTACCCTACCCATACGGTGGAGCTGACTTACGATTGTTCGCCTGCGCATTGGTTATACCATGGTCACTTAGTTGCTTGACATAGGTAGCCACATAGGTTACTTGCAGGGGTTATTCTATAGGTACCCTAGGTCAGATAAGGGTCAAACAGCACACATCCTTTATGGAGAATTACCTCTCCAGGGGAATCTGACCGACTGGTTGTTAATCCCACGAGAGCCCTTATAACTGATTATGATACCTCCGATCTTTTCAAGGGAGTCTCAAGCCCCTCTTGGGAGAGGAATACCTACTTTAGGGAGGGAGGCCCCTTTCATCCACTTTATCTTGTTTGTGTGCATATTGACCTTTTGCTTATTTTTGTGTGCTCTCTGATTATTAGTTGGCCTTAGGAATTTATATTACATCGTGAGTTTTCATTATTATAAATAGTGGAGCCCCCATGACTCCTCAATTAGTGTGACCCAACCCGTGGTATTTTCTCATTCCATGGGGATGAATCCCTTTGTATTTCTTAGTGGTACATTGAATCACAATACTCAGTCAATGCCTTGGGTCTCTAATCATATTTCTCTTAGTATGTCAAAAATGTCTTTGCACTTATCAGAATTCAGATGTAGACAGCAGGTATATATTCAATACAAGGAAGGAGCCAATAGCTTCATTCAGGCCTGATAATCTAGCCAAATGTTATCACCTAGAGGTCGGAAACAAAAAATTAGACGGTCAGCTCCTTAGCGAGTTGGATCTTACCTCGAAGGATTTGTTCCCCAGTTGGTATAAAACAGATAAGAAATTTAAATGTTGGTTCAAAGTTCAATATCCAACTACCAATCTAAGAAGACCATACCAGTATATGGTATCCATGTTGTGCAGGTTATATGGGGAACCAGACACAACACAATTTCCTTTGTCTTATCTACCATTAATTTATTTATGTACAGAGGTAGGTTCCTCATTCAATTGGGCAGATATATTGTCCGAGAATATTAAAAATGCAATTTGATTTGTTACATGAGCACAACCAGGAAGCTTCCCCGGTTTTCATATGGCTTGATATCTCTTAGATATAATGTGCATAGCCCACAAATACCCGAACATGGGATGGATTTGGTTACCCGTTGATGCGGCCATCCATATCTACTACAAAATACTCTAGGAGCACAAGTATCAAGCAGACTACCAAAGGATCTGTGAGCAATTACTCACACCATTGTATGAATTCATTTTTTCACCTCCCCACCTTGTATGACCGACAAGTCCATAGCAGTTATAAGGAGAATTAGGGATTGGTGTCTAATGGAGCATGGCACATATATGAGGATATATGGTGCAATGAAGCTTCCTCATCTACTTCCTAGGTTTTTCCCAGACAAACTTGTACTTCAGGAAGGTACCATATCATACAATTACATGGAATCGGAGTAATGTTGTATAGATTGAATAAATACATATGGCATCCATTACCTCTTTGCATTGTGAACTATTTCTTTGAAAACACAAAACAGGCCCAGACAGAAGTAGACATCTTTCTCTCCTATCATTTTGGAGAAGAATGATTCAGGAGACATGATCCCAAGAATATTTTCAAAGAGCATCTCCATAGCATGAGAATCCCTTATGAATACACCACTGAGTTGTGGGAAGAAGAAGGAGTACATCGGAACACCAAAACCTATGATGAGGTTGTTTTCAATAGGTGAGGTCAACCGAGAGGTAGGATTGTGGATGAAGAAGATGCAAGAGAGACAGCTAGAAAAGATGCAGAAAGAGATGAAGTTGAGAGATATTCCCCCATATCCCTCTCGACACATTCGGGCTCTGCAGAAGAAGAAGAACAAGAAGCACCTACCGAGAAAAAGAGGAGGGACAAAGAGAAAGTATTAAAGAATAAAAATGATGCTAAAAAGAAGCAAAAGTTGGAAGCAGACAAAGAAAAATTCATTGCAGAAAATGAAGCAAAAGAAAAATCGGAAGTCGAAGCAAAAGTTATTGCTAAAAAGGAAAAGGACTCAGTTTAAGCATCAAGGATAATGACAGAATTAGCAACAAAAGAAGCAACATATAAAGTTGTTGAATAAGAAAGGTAGAAGAATGAAGCAGAGGATAAATAAGGAGACACACTCCCAATGGACTTGGATGTCCCTGGAACATCCACAACATGTACATAAGAAAAACAACAAGTAGTGTGTTAGGTCTCGGGCCATGGGAACCTTTTCGATCAACAAAGATAGTAGACATATGAAGCTTTATGTATGATACAAAAACAAATCGGATTGTACAAGAAAGGGTTAACTTATTATTTTAGGGGCTAAATTCTTCTCATGGGCTAATTTTCCATGGTTTTCCCAAAAAAATATTTGTTATTCTAAAAATGATTCGCCCAAATTTTATAGGACAAAATTATTTTAACTTAAAAATCGCCAAAATTTTATACAAAATCCTTATAAATTTGAATGTTTTTACAAAAATTCGCCAAACATTTATAGTTGGCATATGAAGGATTAGTAAGATTCGCCAAGATTTCTACATTTAAAAATAAATGTAGAAAGTCTAAGAAGGTTCCAACAAGAGAGGGAGCTCCTCTATCAGTAGTAACCAAGGTGTCGGTCATGGGAGATGTCAGGGAAAACATTGTGGCGATAGCAAGAGAAGGATTTCCATTCATGGATGCAACTGTATATAATATGCAAAGGTTGTGCCAAGAGAACGAGGAGAAATAATTGAAGATCAAAGAGTTAGAGGAGAAACTCCAGCAAGTAAGAATAGATGAGAGGAGTCTTCTCAGTTTTAAAGCTAGCACAGGAAAAGTGAGAAATGAGCTGGAAGATGTGATCATTGATATGTACGCCAACATACATCTTTTTCAAAACGTAGCTACAACAGTGATTGAACAAAACAACAATATACAAATGAATATGACGCAATACAACACCATCTGGGAAGGCATAGTCAATATTGATACTTGGATAGCATAAAATATCGATGCACCTACTGAATTATACAAACTCTCAAAATAAACAAGGAAAAAAGATTTGTATGCGCTAGATCATTACCAACAAGTATGGAAACGAGCAAACAAAGAAGTGACCAAAGCAATAGGGATTTTCTCTAGAACTCACAAAGCTGCTCAAGAGTTGATAAGACATGGTCAGCTCCCAATGATAGATGAACTAGGGAAGAAATTAGTCATGGAGGAATTAGTGAATGCAGTTCAAGAAAGTACAAGTTGGAGAAGACAAGTATTTGAAACATAAACTTTCATCTCAACCGATCTTATTGATCAACATTTGATCCAGCCAACAAAACTCCATACTATGATACAAGCTTACATGACAAAATTGGAAAAAGAGATGAGCACCTTGGATGATAGTGTGGTCATGATTGAAGCAATGTTGGAGCAGCTATATTACAGAAGGATTGAGGCATTGTATAACCAACTTGAAGTTTGGACAGCCTATCTCCATAGAAAAAGATCATAGGAAAAGGACAAATCATTGTCTTATTTTTCGTCATTTTCCTAACTATCTCAAATTTCATCATTTTGTGTCACTTTCCATAAGAGAAAGGAATGTGAATACACTTGTAACTTCTACTTCAAGAAGAAGGTGAAAATACAAATAGGAGTTACCATTATGTGTATAAAGTAGATTAGAAACTCTAAAATAAGGACTTTTAAAATAAGAACTTATACTGTGTTAATGAATATTGAGAAGCCCTCAGGGCCAATACTTTTAGAAGGAATTTTGTGTAGAAAATGATCGAAGATTTGAACTACTTCAAGTGAGGATGTTTGTAGTTTATATGGAATGTAAGAATGCTTTGTTTACTGTAGACTAATTATTATGCAATCTTAATTACATTTTTGCAGTATTTGGTATTTCTTCAAATATTTCCATGCCTTGAGTTTCGTGAGTTGTTACAATATATGTTAATGTAATATGGACTAATCTGATTATATACTTACATGTGTGATTGGTTCCAATATTTATCTTTTCATACAACTAATTGTGTTAAAGTAGTTTTAATATTTGGTTGCATTATAACTCATCGGTTACTCAAGTTTCCCTCCTAGCTAGGATAGGTTAGCATAGATTAGCGATAGGTTAGTATATATTAGGATAAATTAGTTGTTTGTATTTTACATACATGGTATTCATATACATATTGGCATTGAATCCCATCTCGCATCGGTATTGTTGGGTCGCAAAAATACGACACTTTATTCATCTTTCATATACCATTTGTCGCCTTTATTTCCATTTCATTCTTCCATAAAACCATAATTATCATCACTTTCATAAAAACATATGGGTTTACATTTCCATTTTCCAAATTAATTTTTTTGAGTATTTTTAAGAGAAATTGTGACTAAATATTAGAAAATTAACATATTTTCATTATATCTCAAAGTTGGATGAGTTTTTGGATGACTACAGGCATATTTGAAGATTTTCACAAAGTCAAAAATCACCACCTAACTTTAAATTCGAATTTTATCTTCTTTGAAGATGTGGAGATAATCATTCAAGCTCACTTCAAGGAGAAGATCATGGAGATATAATATCTTATCCAAGATATTTGTGGAGGATTTGAAGGGATAGGTTGAGAGAAAAGTGGATCTGTAATTATGAGTCTCTTATCCTCATTTATGTATAAATAAGAGGGTTCTCTCCTCATTTCAAGAAGGAGGCCTCTCTCTAGAATAAAGAATAGAATAATAGAGTGATTGAGCTTTGATTCATAGTCTTGTAGTTTTGAGATAGTGATTCTCATTATTTGTCATGTATTGGATAGTTTTAATGCAAGATTTTACTTTCTCATAGTGGTTTGTCGTTTACCTTTTTGTCGTGTGTGGTTGTAAATGTTCTTAAAATGCTTTCATTAGATTTAATTTACGCACTTTCATGTTTTCATAGATTAATTCTAGATTTCATGCTTTCATAGTTAGATTAAGTTTTTGCTTTCATAGTTAGATTATGTCTCATTTGATTTCGTAGATTCAGTTTTAGTCTCAAGTTTATGTAGCATTTGGATAGTTTCCTTTCATAGATTAGTTGCATATTTTGTGCTTTCTTAGATTTAGATTCAACGACGGTAGTTTAACATGTTTCTTTTCAATCATTAGCATAGATTAGAAATCCTCTTACCCTACATATACTTTGTGTACATCTCATAATATTACGACTCCGGATTGATAATTTATGTCGCAATTACTATAATATAATTTACTCGAAAATTTTGGCGCCGTTGTCGGGGAGGTGTTAAAAGGGTTAGAGTTGGATTTTATTTTTCAGTTGTGTGCGATTGATTTTATTTTATGCAAAAGTGTGTTTTTATTTATTCAAATTTAGTTTTTATTTTTTATGAGCTAACTGTGCGAACAGATAACTTGGTGACAGCAGGGTCTCAGTAACGCAAGGAGTTCAAGTTTGGCGTGTTTTATTTTTACAAATAGTTTTAATTTCTTAGTTTTAAATCTTTGATGATTAATCAAACTCCTTTTTCGATATGGTTTAACAATGAGTTTAAGCTTGGAACAGCTCACTCAGATCCTAGCAAAAGTTGGGATCTCCTCTTCTCTAGAAGAGGAGATCTTGACAGCAGCCGAAAACTTAATTACTCCTCCAACAACAAACGATGAATCAACATACAAAGCACTCTGCACATCTGATGACAAACAATTATGTGAGCAGGAGATCGAGGAGGATAATGAGGAGTTGCGACACGATCTAAGGAGTGAAAACTATTCCTATGAAAGAATTATCAAACGATGGTTTCAAGCAGATACCAGGTTAGATCCATTCAATTTTTCTAATTATTTTGTTAATTTACAATTTCAACAATCAATTTCGCACGTTTACGTCTATTTTCGATTATCGTTTGCGAAATTCACAATGAACATATTCTTATTACTGTTGCGCTTATGGCTACACTGGAAGTTTGATTACACGTAATTGCTTTCTAAATTCCAATTAGAGTAGAGTAGAGTAGGTAGGTTAGTTTTCAATAAGTATGCTCTCCTCTGCGCTTCGTGCGACCTTGAGGATCAGAAAGTAGGATGTCTCTAATGACTAATGATCTAAAAATGCTTCAATTTTAGCATTTGAGTCTCCATTTGCTAATAAATCTATTATCTTTAATTTTATTTGAATTTGTCTTCTTTTAAATTTAAGAATAAAGAAATTAAAAAAATTGATAAACACCAAAATGTTTAGGACTCTTTTAATTTTAAATTTATAGAAATAAAAATAAAAACATATATATAAATACAAAAATAAAAAATAAAAAATAAAAATAATAACATAAAACTAAAAAGAATGAAATAAACATAACCATCCTTAGTTTTAAATGCATAGAAACCACGGAATAAAATGGAACAAAATAAATGTCCACATCGCATTCGCCAGCAGGTCTTTAAGCTCGGTTACAGGCAATCACATTGAAGCATAACGCATTTTTGTCCGCCGAAGAAAGGAAAGCGCGGTGGGGAAGGCGACCATTTCGCTCCTTTGCCCTCAGCTTGTAGCCTGGAACTAACCCATCCCGTTCATTCACTCAGTGGACCACCAAAAAGGTATCCAAGAGAAGAACCACGACCAGGGGCAGCATGAACTTTGGTTGATGGTCGATCCGTTTAAAGTTTCCACAGTTCTGTCCTTCAGCATGGAAATAATTTTTCCATTAAAACTTATGTAAATGAAAACAGTTATGGAGACACTACCTTCGGCTATTTTTGTAATAGCAAGTGCATTGATCACCCAACTTCCTCATTTTGTTGCCTGCGGTAAGTGGTGGACTCCAATTTGGATACTAGTAAGGCCAAACAACTAGCCCATGCCTTCCATGCATTTCCCAGAGGCCAAGTTATGCCTGTTAGTCGAAGTCTATCATCGGAAAACATAAAGGAAACATGCGCTGCCAACGTTGGATGTACAGATCTGTCGAAGGCCAAGGACCAAAGTGACTAGATTCTTCAAAAACTATTTCAATCGCTTAACAACTCTGCCAGGGCGCGCCATGCTAGCTCACCCACCTGTTGTCTCCGCTACAGATCACAAGTCTCCAAACATGTGACTATTGTTAACCAACGCAGTGAAAATAGACAGGCATGTAAGTTCCGAATTATTATTTTCGGGATCCTCTCCGATCTCATGATTATCGCACGCACTGGCAGGGGGAAGTTAAGATCTCTTAAATGGCTAAAATCACTCTCCTACCACACCATGTCGTTCTGCATCTACCACTCTGCATTTTTGAAGGATGAGAGGAATCGTAACCAATCAAGTCTATTGTCATAATGATTTCACGGGTATAGTTGGAGTTTCCTCGGCCAGATCTCGGATTGTTACGATCTATCAAACCAAAAAAGATATATATATTCTGCGTCTGGAGGATGAAATGATCGTGTTGTTGCATATTCTTTGGCTATTTTTCAAGGTATAGAGAGTGTTCATTCTTTGACAAAGATGCACTTGTGTAAGATTTTATCCTTCTCATGTTGGGAGGCATGAGGTGCATGCCCTTTGTGTCAAATTTGGGACATTCTGGGGCCAGCCATTAAAGGCCCTCCCTGGAATTTCCTGGAGATTCTTGATGGGCACTCCTCCACAGGATGTATTGCTCATTATGGACACGGTAGTAGTGTGGTGTGGGTACCCTGCAGCAGAAATTATACTTGCAACAACTGCATGGTTTTTCTTCCAAGAAAATCATCGTCTTCGGTGCTTGTAAAGTGTGCAGATGCAAAGTGCAAAGACCTGTGTGGGAATGGGAATTAGAGTGGGAGATATTTCAAAAGCATCCATAACTGCTCGCAGACTTGTCTAGACTACGTGATTAAGTATGGCATGGGAGCCACGATCGGACAACCATTGTCTGAAACCTGCTCATCAAAGCAAAGATGGATCCATGGCTCCAAGGTAAGCGATATATGAAGTCATATCTCTGTTGATAATAGTTCAATGAGCTGGAAGTTTGCATCTATTGATGACTGGAGTCAATATCAAATCTTTCCCCAATCGGTGGGTGGGATCGTCCGACCAAAATTTTTGCAAGAATTTCCTGGGCCAAGGCCTAGGTATTTCAGTCGATGAGGCCGCACCCTTTGGTTTTCCTGTCGGTGTTTTTTTTTAGAATACTCATGA